>CANXYI010793134.1:0-10260 GCA_948208565.1 Hura crepitans | reverse complement strand
AACATATGTATTTGATAAATAAATTAAAAATAATGAAATTTAATCAAACATTAAATAGATATTATCAAATTTAATAATGATTATATATTAAATTGTAAATTATATATTATTTTACCTAATAATATTAAATCAAATTGATATTAACAATAAAAATATAAAGATATAAAATATGTATGAATAATAAAAATGAATTTATGAATAAAATTAGGGTTGTTATGTCCATTCCAATTTCTAGTCAATTTATTTAGATTTCATATTAATCCTTACCCGTAATTAAAATTTTCAAATAATAAAAATATGTATGATCCAAATCGAATGACGCATCTTTTTTGAATTCGATTTATGCTTAGGCTATGGTAACAAATTAACCGGTGTAACATCATTTACATTAACAATATTAACATTTAGGATTAATTAGAGTTTGTTATTAATTATATAAATAGTATTTATATAAAAAAAATTAAGTCTTTAATTAATTAAGTATGAATTTCTTTTATTTTTATCTAGTATAATATATTAACTATTAATTATTAAAATTTTCCCATAATAAATTAATTATTAATGAAATTATAATCACCATTTATTTATATTAATATCAATTAAAATAACTTCATATGTTAAGAATAAATTAGTAAATATTATTTAAAAAATATAAAAATATTTTAGCGACTGATTAGCATAAAAATTTGGTTATTAAAATTTTACAATAAAAATTTAATTTCTTCAGCAAGAATATTACTTGCAATTTTGGTAACTGCAAATATCAAAATTGGTCGCTAATTATAAAAAAATAATTTTTATTTAACATAGCGACCGAAAGTTTTGGTCTCTACCAAATTCTGATCGAAATTACTTTAGCGACGAAATTTTAGTTGCTATAAAGGTGTGCCAATTTTTTTGCAGAAAATTTAAAGGCCAATTTTATAATTCGTCGCTATGTTTAATTAAGTGCATTATTTTATTCTCTTTTACGACTGATTATTATATCTGTCGCTAATTGCAACTATTTCAAATTGATCGCTAAACTGCCTCTTTTCTTCTAGCGATATGTGTAAATCCTAGATATAACTATGTGCCTTTTAATGATGGCCAAACTTCATGGATATACTTATAAGTAGAGTTTATGAAAATAGAATAGGTAAGGTGACATGGAATGGATAGAGTTATTTATTCAACTATTTGTAAGGTAATTAAATAGAGATTATATAAAAATCTTTCTTTAGCCAAATTTAATAAACACAACATATTGGTACATATAGGCCTTCTATTTGAGGTTATGTATATGTACTATGTATGTATGGTGTTTAGCTAATGCAGAAATATTAAAGGTGAAATGAAAATATAAAAATGTGGTATAAGATGTTTGTATGGTCTAAACATACTTAAGGATTTATACATGTATGTTTTCTTAAACAAGGTACATAGAACTGGGATATTGTATGGGGCTTGATAGAGTACAATTAGTACTCATATTACAATATAAAGAAATTAAAAATATATGTTGGTTTCAAGTGTTTATTAAATTAACTTTCTATGCATTATGAATTAAGGATTTTGTAGTATCTTCCATGCTTTGAGAGTGTAAACTTGATAAGGAGGTTAGAAATAGGTGACATATTGGATAAGGTAAGCTTGGTAAGGTAGTTATAAATGAAAGTATGGATAATTGGATATTAGTTTGAACATGAAATGAAGTTGTAAAGCAAATGACATGAATAACAATGAAATTCCAAATCACTTAGGTTATGGCCAAATTTCACTTAAAGATTTATGCAAGAATATTTTCTTGAATATGTATATAAGATTTTATATGATTTATTAAATATGGAATATGAGTATTAAGAGGTAAGAAATTACTTTTGAATAATGATGATGTATGGGAGATGCATGTAAATATGTATGATGAATTATGAGTGGTTATGGTATATTATAGTTATTTGAAAAACTTACTACATGAATAGCTTATGCTTGAGAAATTAATGTAAATGATGATGCGTGACATTATGAGTTTTGGAAAGGATGATCAATGGTTAATGATTAAGTGCAAATAATAATTACGCCAGTAAACCTGTCATAATCAGTGAGCCTGGGTAGACCAACATGCCATTTATGGAACTGTTTTAACAATTGTATTTATTCAGCTTTATGAGCTCATTGGTTTACCTTATGATGTTCATTCATTTGTACATATGATGGGTACTATGTACCTCACTTGTTCATCATATGATATTCGTTCATAGCACATATGATAGGTACTATGTACCTCACTTGTTTATCATATAATGTACTTCTATATGATAGGTACTATGGTACCTCACTTGTTTATCATATAAAGGGGTACTACAGTGTCCCATGGTTCTATATCTTACCTAAATATCTGGCTATAATAGGTATATTAGGACAACTCTATCGACATAAGTATTAATTAAAAAGGAATTTTAATAAGTTTATATATTATACAAATTATGAAACGATTTCTAATCGGTTGTGGAAAGACAATATGACACTAGAATTGCTAAGGGAATAAATATTTCATTTAAGATATGATAAATAGAACATTATAAGAAACTTAAATTGAAATTATTATGCTTGGTTTGAAATAAGAAAAGGGATTTAAATTTGAGTTGTTTATCATTGTTGGGATAAATTATGAGTGGCATATAAAAGAAACCTTTATCAATAATGGTATATGTGTCATCAATTATAAGGTGCATAAATAGTAATTTTAGTGTTAAGTGATAAATGAAAGAATTTTAAAAATTTTTATGTATGTGGGATTGAAATTCTCTAGTTTAGAAATAAGCAAAAAAAATATAAATTTAGCATGCATGTATATATGGCATGATGGTTGCAAGATTAGAGATTATGTCTTATGAATTAATGATATGCACGACATCCACTAAATAAAATTTTATGAATGAGTAGTTATAAAAGTAATAATAAAGCTTTAAAGAACTTCCAAGTATGTTCAAGGTTACCTGGACACAGTTAATGGGAAATTTAATGACAAAGGTAAGTTACAAATATAATTTTATTCTTCTAACTTATAATCCGAGTTGTGAAGTGAACCAAATGCATAGTATGAGTATCTCTTGATACTTTTGCCACGTGAACCAATAATGTAGTTATAAAGTACTAAGGTAAAATTTATGTGTTTTGTAAAGAATGTCTTGAACGCTTAAGATATGGTTAAATCATTAAACTATAAGGTCTTATTTGTGTATCTTCAAAATAAATGTGAAATGTTTTAAATGATAGGTTTTATATTGTTAAAACGAATCGCTTTACATGATATTAATTATATTTTTGGCATACATCACTAAGTAGTAAAATTTATAAAGGTTATCTATACACACACACACACACACACACACACACACACACACACACACATATATTATGTTTTCATAAAGTGTTTATAAAATATATTGCTAAGATATATGCTTAGCGCATCGTGTTTTCTCTCGACGTGTAGATTGGTAGTAAATAGTAAAAAGCAGATGGTCCAGTCCCAATGAAAGTTAAAAACATCAAATGATGTATGGTAAATAGGATATGGTATTATTTTAAATGTGCATCATTTTGTGTGTGAATTTGATGTACAATTCATTTTTAGTATATGTGGCAAAAAAAATGTAGTGGTAAAATAAATGTGAGTAAGTCTCATTCTTGATATCAATATTGTGATATATGTCGTTGTTAATCCAAGATGATAAGCATTAACTTAACATGTTTGATTTAGAGAAATAAAAAGTATGTCTCATATAATATAGATTACATGTATATGAATTTGAGCATATGATATGAAAGTAATAAGAAAAGTGATTGTGTATGTCACATGTGATATGATAAAATTGGTTAAATATGACATTTGACAATGAATTAAAGTGGAGTTTAAATGTATGAGAGTCATAGAAGTGTATTTTTATGTAAGTTTACTTTTGGGTATTGCCTTGGTATTGTTGTTATACTGCCGAATTTTCTGCACAATTACCACTGTTAAAATACATTTTTAAACTAAATAAAAAAATTTAAACTATGGTAACTTTGTTTTAAAGATTAATGAATTGAAAATTTTTAGCTCATATTTTTTAGTATTGTTATATTATATTTATATGTTAGGATATATGTTCAACACGTGTTATAGCATCCCCTTATTGGATAGCATTGCGGATCGAGTAAGGGATGTTACAATCATAGTTATATACATGCTAAAGAAAACTGTGGGCTTTTCAAAGGTAAGCCAAATTTTATGAAAAGTTGGAAAAATCACATTTTCTTTATTTCCCATAAGGATGGTTTTCCATGTTAAACCCACTAGCATGATGATCCCTTAATGAGTTATACAACTACATCTTTGAGCGTCCATAAGGACTAATTGAGGGTGTTGCTAAATTATGCAAAGAAAAATAGGGATATCATAAATTTGATTATAGACAACATACCAACATAAGGGAAAACCCAAAAGAAACAAATATCTAGTAATATCCTATAGTTGTCTTTGATTTTTATGCTCCCATACTAATTGTAGTTTGATGATTTTGTTGATGGCAGGTATGAAGAAGACAACTGAAAAACCAAGTATGGTAGAAAAGTTTATGCTTGTTTCAAAGCAAGCACAATCTTAGTTTGGTGCAATCCTTTCTCCACTAGCAAAACAGCCGATCATCCCAACTATATTTTCCTTCCCTATCTATCAAATGACCTAAATCAAGTGGGAGTTAACCCTGTAGCTTTTCTAACCTCTAGCTTCACAAAGTTGCATTGGAGCTGTATCAATGGCCAGGCTAAGATGCAAAACAAAACTCAGTAGGTGTTAAGCAACCATTGATTGGATACTTTCCAAGTCTAGATACCCACATGCACACTTTAGTGAATGGGCTCATAAATAATTAGGTTGACAAGTATGGTGATCAATATTTAACTAGTGAACCAAAGATTGTCTGGTTTCTTACCCGTGCTAACTTGTCTGTAAAAGAGATTAATAATTATCATTTAAAAACTTCAAATCTCGAGCCTAACTTTGTTGACCTCTCTAAAAGGGTAGCTTTTATTTCTCTAGTTCTCCTTTTTTTTATAATAATCTTATTTTAAGCTTAATTACTTTGCATTGTTTTTTTCTTCGGCTTTATAACTTATCTTTTGCCACCACAATTAGATTTCGAAAATTTTTTACCTTGAAACATGAAAAGAATCAGATTATCAAATCTTTAGAAGGTCAGAAGCCAAATTAAAAAGTTAAAACAATAAGCTCTAAAATAAGGTGAAAGATTTAGAGGCTTCCCTTAGGACACAAGCTAAGGTTTCTCAACTTTAAATCAAAGAGCTCAAAGTGAAGCTTAACTATGGTATTAAGGACCTGACTACTATGCTAGATAAGTATAAGAAACTAGAGGAGAGAGTGTATGACACAATAGTTAATGGACATGTTCGATCTAAAAGTAAACTGGTAGAGGCTTTCAAGGAAAAGTGTATTGACAAGGATTTAACTTTTCTTAATCAAGCGATGCTTGATGAGATTGAGGAATAGCTAGGAAATTAAAAGCAAGATCCTTGTGATGGCATAATGAATCTCAAGATAGACATAATGAGCTATAACTTGCCAACCAACAATGTGATAGAGTGACTTGCCATCTTTCATTATCCGTTTTTTTTATTATAGTGACTTAGAGTATTGTGTACTTAGCATTAGAGAGCTAATTTCATTTTGCTTTTATGTTCATGTTTAAAAACTTGGTGTGTTAAGCAAACTTTATAAAATCTTAGATAAGGCTTTATGTAACACCTCCGTACTTGATCCACAGTGAAATCGAGTAAGATGGTGTTACTTAACATATCATGAACTTATGAAATGGTGTACCAAAACTTTTTGTTTCGTTTAACTTATGAAACAACCTTGTTACTAATTAAAGCATTTTATTACTTTAGAAAACTTTACCATTTGTGAGTTATTGTGCCAAAAATCCAGCAGCACAACAGCTGTCTAAGGCACTATCTAAAAAATTCCTACAAGGAGAAAAGCACTTTTTTATTCATCTCATACATTAATCCCCATTACTATACAATAATCTCATATGTTATCATTATAATAGCACAATACATATATCTTCTAATTTATATCATACATACAAACCATTTTATAATCCATAATCATAAACATATTCTTGTCACTCTATATGCATCAAGATAGAGTTAATATTATTAATTATAGTTATCCATATAAAAGTGACAAAAGAACATGCTTTACAAAATGCTTTGTGCCTACACAAATACATATACATAAATTCTATATGCATTCTATGATGTAATACTTATGATGTGGCAGAATGCATAAGCTTTATGAAATATAAAAAAAATGCTTCTGTGTATACAAAATCAAGGACTCTAATTTAGTTGATGTGATCAATCTCCTCTACCTTTAGTAGCTCTTAGACCTACGTGAATAAATAATCATGCTGAGTAAGAAAGATCCTTAGTAGTGCTTTTTAGCTTGGACAACCCTTATCGATTGTCTAAGCTACTAAAGAAAATAATAAATATAGACACTAGGTTCTTGGGGCTCCCATGTTTGAATTGCCTAATGATAAAAAAAGGACTGAGATTTTCTAATAAATGGGGATGTTAATGTCCAATTCGAAGATCTCAAAGTTTTCTTAAAATTTTTTTTGAATATAAGTCTTTACACGATGCCAAACACTAACACTATGAGGGGTGCGAGCGGCAAAGCCCCCTAGTATAAAGTAAAATTTTCAAGAAAAATCAATTAAAAAATGCAAGTTTTTGTTTTGGGGCAAAACGATGTTGTTTTAAATGCCAAAACAGCCATTTTCACATATTCGAAATGACTATTTTCAATTCCCAATACAATGCTGCTTTGCACATAGGCCTTGAAATGTTTTTCCTCAACGGTTGGTGAAGATGACCGTTTTAACCAAAACGACTATTTCAAGGGGAAAAATGAATGTTTTCTCAAAACAGCCATTTTACCCTTGAAAACGGCCATTTTCGCCCCCAAAATAGCCTTTTTTGCCTCAAACTTTTTGTATAAAAAGCCAATTTTGTATCGTTCGAAGAGGAACTTTTCTAGAGATGCGTGCACCAAAAGCTCAAAAAACACTTTTCAAACACCATTTCATATTTCTTAAAGGTTTCTTACACAATTTTTATCCTTTTCTAGGTCTTTTTGTAAAGGCAATTATACACGATAGGTCGATCAACCTTTTTCCTTCTTCTTTTATTTTTCTTTCTTTTTCTTTTATCCATCTCTCAGTTAGCTGTGATAATTTATTATCTATATATTATTGTTTTTGTATTTATTTGATTATTCTGTTCATCTCTTTATTTTATTTCTCATACTAACATTGTAATTTTTTTGTGATTCGAGTTATTTGATTTATTAGGACTTGATTAATCTTTCTTTTTATCGTTTCATTAAATATCGGTGAAGTAGCCCTTTGCCATTCCTATATTTTTATTTCTTTTTCTTTTCTATTATTTTT
Organism: Hura crepitans; assembly: GCA_948208565.1. Classification (NCBI taxonomy): domain Eukaryota; kingdom Viridiplantae; phylum Streptophyta; class Magnoliopsida; order Malpighiales; family Euphorbiaceae; genus Hura; species Hura crepitans. Next base: position 2,761 of record CANXYI010793134.1, on the reverse strand, counting down.
TTATTTTGCTCTTTATTTTTTTCTGCTTATTCTCTTTATTATTATTCGTTTTACTTATTTAGATTGTATTCTAAGATATATCAAATGTAACTTTATTTTTATTCGGTTAAAATGTATTTTAGGTAATTTTCATGTAATATATTTTTATTTTGATTATTTCCTTGTATATTCTTTGAATGTTGCAATAGGTAGAAAATGATTTTTACACGTTATAAAAAATAATCAAAATCATTTTTACCTAATTAATTGGTATTTTTTAATAAAACGGATTTTTATTTGTTTCTTAATAAAAGTCACAATAATAAAATCTATTTTCTAAAATTGACATGTGAGAATCAAAGTTCTTAAAATAATCAATGAACTGATTTTATGTATGATATTTTCTAATTTTATTTTTATTTCTATAAATATATTTTGTTATTCTTTTTGCGTGATTATGTGATTTATTTTAATGTTAAAATCCGCTTGAGATAAATGATAAAATTATAAATTTAAATTTGAAATTCCGTATTAACTTGATATGTAAATAAGAGTAGGGTACCAAACCACTCTGGTTTTGGCCCTACAAGGTATTTTCCAACTCCGGTTGAGTGGCGACTCTAACATTGTACTGCCTAACTCGCTCTTTCTAGGCTAATCAAATAGGAATGACTTATGATTCCTCTAATTTTTTTCTTATCTTTTAAGACTCGAGGAGTAAGATTTAGGTTGAGTCTTTAGTTGTTTCAATCTGATCGGCCTTGGAAAAGAAGGGATGCAAACAATAAGATAAATTCAAAAATAGTAATGCAGTCATATTTAAAACATGATTCATGAATTTAGATCATATATGTATACCATACCTAACCATTATGCCTTTTTTCAAAAAAAATGCACTAACATGCAGTACATGCAAGGTTGGCTTAACTAATCACACATTTAAATTATGCCCTACATACATCTTTTATACATAGTGAATGATAAGTGTATGTGTGTGTCATTAACATTATACATACTCATGTGCATGTAACATATGTCATAAATTTTAGATAACTTACATAAATTATGTCTCTCTTATTTGTCATTTTTATTACCTTAGCCCATTTCTTCCTAGACATGAATCTGGTGCTTAGATAATGGCACTAATAGAGTAGTTGAAGCTATATAAATGATAGAATAGCCTAAACTATGAAATCCATGGATTTGCTAAGGTTTCCTATTTGGCATGCTAAACTATCTTGAAAGTATTTATACATCCTAAGCAAAAATGGGTTCATATATTTTATATTCACTTTATTAAATTATTCTCATGTTCACATAATGTCCTTATTTACTTTTTACCTTTTGCATGCATAAGGCATTTCACATATCCAACATCGTCATAAAGGTCTTCTCATTAAACATATGTCCAATCAAAAATTCTATTTTTATATACTTATTCATCCTCACATGCCGTGCTTTCATATGTCCAATTACGTGTATTATAATCATGCAAAATTATCAATTTCATATTTGCAAAAATCTATTATTAAGATATTTCACATTTATCTGATATATACATATTAAAACCTTATAATTAGTTATTTAACCATAATTCAAGCATTTTAAAACATGTACCATATGGAACTCAAAATATAATTGTAGTACCTTATGAATACATATTCAGGTCACATAGTAAAATATCAATAAATGATCACATTTACATTTTATTCAATACATGGCATAAATTACATGTTTAAGTACCTTACTATACTTGAAGCTTACATATTCCATTAAAATTCCTCATTAGACATTAGGTATTTAAATTTAGCTACCTTTAGAATTCTATTAAACATTCACGCAATCTATAACCACTCATTCACAGCACATCTTTTATGGTAATTAAACACATTTTCATTATATTATAAGGTTTTCTTTAAAACAAAACATATAAATTCTACTACCTTAACTATTTCGCCCATATATGGAAAATCAACTAGAATTTTGTGATAATCACATTTTATTAAACCATAACTTAAAATCCATATTTTTAAACTCATTAAAAACATAATATTCAAGATTCTTAAACAATTCTCACTTATTCCACATTTGAGGAATTTCTGCCATCCTTATAAAGTAACTATAGTGTCTCTTCTTCTATAACTAAACACAAAATTTTAGCTTACATAACCTAAGACTTATATTTCCTAACTCAATTCCTTCATTTACTAAAACTTATCAAAACCCTAACTTCCTACACCAACGTAAATTTGGGTTATTCGAGCTAGAAAGCACATACATTTTACTCAAAGGTTTAAAATAAATCCTTTTCCTCTATTGATCTCTATTAGAATCGAAAAATCTACCTTAGTCAATCTCTTTAATAATTCGACCTCTACACACAAAGCATCTTTCACATACTTTCAAGCTTTAATTGCAAATTTGAAAGCATAATGTAAGTGTTATACATCATTCTAAAGTAACTCTTGCTCATAATTACTTCCCAACTTCATCATTGAAGGAGAGAGGATTAACTTACCACTTTAATTCCTTAACATGTCCTTTCTTATTATATCATTTTCCTTCTAAACCCCTTAATACCCATGTATCCTAATTAATTTCACATGATTTGAAGTTGAGAATTATGTGTTTGTTTGGCTAATATTGAAAGAAAATGGAAGAGAGAGCTCAAGTGAGTGTGGCGGCTATGAATAAGAGAGAAGATGAATTACTATTCATTCTTCTCTCTCAATCCTTTTTATATGTGAGATATAAAGGACATGACAAGGCTACTTGTCACCAT
>CANXYI010793096.1:0-12178 GCA_948208565.1 Hura crepitans | reverse complement strand
ATGAAGCTATGAACCTTATAATAGCATGTAGATAAGGCAATGAATTTAAGTGATCAAAACAATCAAGATCTTCACAAGTTGAGAAACTTTAGTCATTAATGGGTTGAAAAAAATTATACCATCTCAGGAACATATTCCATTTCTTCTTTGACTTTTAAGCTCATGATCTTGAACTTGACCCTGCTCTTCTGATCCAATGGTCTCTCATTGTTCTCAGGGGGCTCCACAAACTTGAAAACTGTTTATCAACCCTTCTTCAATTCAGAATTTAAAAACTCCCAAACATCTTGATGATTACAGCAGAAATGAATTATTAATTACCAGTGGCAATAAGACTTTCCCCGGGAGCAAGTATACCTCCTGGCGGACGCATGTAACAACTCTTTGGTGCAGTTGTTTGGAACTATACAAGACCCAAGATAGCAGCAAGATTGAGCAGTAGATGTTGAATTGGTTAGTAGAATCAACAATATATACCTCTTAGATATATTAAAACACCAAAAAAAATTTTTCAATAAATTTGTATTTGTACAGCAACATGAGAAACCAAAAAAATAGATAAAAGTTCGTCCTTTCTTTTTGCACCATTATATATATGATTTTAATAGAAATTCATGAGTGTGAAAATAGAGGTGGAACAGTGTTTTTGAGGATTAAATGGAGCAAAATTCTTTAGGTTCAACTAGACTTCTTCCGATTTTCATAATTTAGGTTCAACTAGACTTCTTCCGGTTTTCATATTTCCCTGATTTGTCAAGCCAAAGGTGTTGAGATTCAAGCGCATCTATCCTTTTCTTTCTACCCACATGTAACAAAATAATAGAGTTTATTAGAGAGCAGTTGAACTAACATACTTTTTCTATAGAATCAGATTTTCCATAACATACATAGGTGGTACAGCTTGTAGATGGGTCCCAAATGGCACATTTTTCTCCTTCATTCCATATATTAAATAGAAAGCGGTGCTAATTTTATCAATTAACATAACTGATCCTGGTTGTCACTCAGAATTATTGAAGTATTTATAGAACTATATAATTCGTGAGGTGGAACACTAAGCCATGTGCAACAAAAGTTCCTCTTTCTTTATTATTATCATTTGTAAAGGGAAAGAGAGAGAGAGAGAAGATAACAGAGGAAAAATGATTTGAGAACGGTCCATACCTTGAAAGCCACATGAGATTTGGAAATGTTTTTTATGGCAATAGCACTCCTCACTTGTTTACCCGGTTCATCTTCAAACCAGTAAAATTGAAACAGATCAAAAACTAAGAAACAGCAATTGGGGAAAAAAAGAAGCAGAAGATGACCGTTTGTACTGTTTAATGAGTAAATATTTTTTTACTGAGGCACCTAAATCTTAAGTCCAGGGAAGATCACTACATCCAGACGATTGAATTGATATCCACATAGCATAAACCCCATGTGTAGGTAGCCAAAAATGAAGCGAAAGCTAAGAGAAGAACCCATTTAGTATCAACACTGATGAAAGCTTAAATCTTTAAAATCAATTTCACACGTTTTTTATCAGTTCCATTCCAAGTACATAAACAAGAACAAATTGATCGGGTATGAGCAGATGAACTCATTTGTAATAAGTTTTACAAAAACAATACGCATAGTCATATACAATGAAAACAAATCAAATAACAAATTAAGAATCCCAGTTCTATTCATTAAATGAAAAGGGAAATTGGAAATAAAAGAAAAATAAAAGAAAACCAATCCCAGATGGTCAAAAACTCAGCAAATCCAAAGTTCGTATATTTTGATTGAAAAAAAAAACCCAGATCAGAATTAGCAAGAAGAAACAAGAAAATGCTACTCCAGTATGAAAAGAGGCTTACAAGGAAAGAAGAGTTTGTTAGGAGGATCAAGCCTGAGTCTTCTTCGAGTAGGCAACAGAGACTTGGCCACAAGAGAATAAACAATGGATCTCTCTACCCCTAGCTGATGACACTGGCTTTGTTGGCAAACATTATTATTGCCATTGATACTATTGTTACTACTCATAGAACTTGAAGACGTGCAAGTCGAAGAAGAAGATGAAGTTGAGGAGGAAGAAGCAGAAGAAGAAGAAGTTGCATTGCTGGTTTGCCAAAATGGCATTTTACAAAGACTCCAAATGTTCCTATCACTCTTTTGTTTCTCACCATTAACATCCATTCCTCCTTGCGTCTTTAAAAACAATAAAGAAAAAATGAATTTGTTTTTACTTTTTTTTTTTTGAAATTTTGTTTTTTTTTTTTAAGAGGAACTGTACATAAGCTAAATAAGAAAGTTCAAGTGGAGATGGTTTAGTGCTTTGTTAGACTAGAAGGATTAATGGGTTAAGCAAGGATCTCAAAGTCCGAAATTTCAGTGGATTGGATTGGTCTATTTGAGGTCCGAGTCCGCATGGATTCCCGGGTTCCGCACTTGCGACTCTTTGTTTCCTATTTTAGACAATAAATCATTACACCAGCACTAAGATTTTTATTTTTTAAAAAAAATAAAAAGGAAAAATCTGGATCGTCATGCAAAATAGCAATATTAAGTAATAATTAAGAAATTTCCTTTACATCTAAATTAAGCGGAATTGAAAATTTGAAATAGTCAATGCAATGGAAGTCCAAGAAAAGGTTTTTAGGAATTGATAAATATGCATTACAGCTTGATTAAAAAGAACGGCTAAAACTAAAAGGAATATATTCATGATTAAAAAGAAAGGGTGGGTAGAATGGCAAAAAAAAAAATTAGAGGGGTAACAATGATGTGAATTGAATAGGTAGTGATGATATTAATAAAATGGGAGACGTGGATGATGGTATGATTTTGGGATTAATGAAGAAATTGAGAGTGAAATTGGTAGGAAATGGAAAACACCATGATTTGTTATTATGATGGCATTTAAAATGAGAAAACAGGAAATTCCCACTTATGCTGCCATGTGGCCCTCTTTACAAAAGGAAAGAATGTAAATCAATATATGATTCAAATTATTTTGAGAGGTTGTTGCCTTATAAAAGTCACTTTACTTTTTCCCTCAAAATCCTTTTATTGGCACCACATGCTCAATCCATGAATTATACTATTTTGAATCTTCATAATATGGCATGCATCAAAAGAACCACTCCTTATGGAAAAAGGCTTAATTCTACATAGGCTTTACTCATTAGGGCTAAGCATTGCTGGGTAAAGTTTTCTTCTTTGGAATCCACTTTAGATACAGTCAACTATACATTACCAACCGATAAATTTTATTTTTATTATGTAACACTTTAATACTTGCTCTTTTTTCTTTTTTCAGAGTTTATGGTGATTTATCTATATATATGAAAGTATACATACAGACTTAGTAACCCTTAATGAGATAGAGGATTTTTCTTTCGAATATTAGATATGAAGTATTTTTAAATTTTAAAAGGAATTGTTTTACATCTTTCTTTCGTAAGTATATATATAATGCGAATTTAAATTAGCTGAGTTAATAAATTTCAAATTTCAAATGATATTAAAAAGATATAGCCTTATCAAGTAAAATCACTTGGAGATCTAACACTAATCAAGTGCAAATGATTTACATATGATACTGGCAATTCGTCAGCATGCTATAACTATAAATAACCTTTTATATGAGATTGTTGAGTTCAAAAAAACTGATTCAAGTTTTAATTTGAAATAGTACTAGCTAATCAATTAATTAAATCATAAAATATTTTTTTTTATTTAATAACTTTTTATTAATTAATTTATTATGAATCAAGTTCGGTTAAAAAAATATATAGTGAAAAAAACTTGGTCGCTAAAATATATTTGTTGGCCCATAAAAATAGGGATTAGGGAGAACATATTTCGTCAGTAAGAACTACCTTGGATCGATGGCTTTAAAAAAAATTTTTGCGGTAGACATGTGACAAAAGAAACATCATTTGTCATAAATGCTTCGATATAACATAAATTTTCTAATTAAAATGCCGAAGACCTTATTATTATTAATTATTTTATTTCTGTTAAATATTGCGAGATGCAGAAATTATACGCTAATGCACGGTAACTTGTGCGATGTATATAATTAATTGTTGAGTCCCAACAGACTGATTGATCGGAATTGTCGACTGAGGAAGATGTTGGTGATGATGTTTCAACTTTGCGTTGTAAGGTTTCAGCAAGCCCTCCTCTTCCAACTATATAATCGATTTATATACACGTATTAGCTTCTAGTTTCGGCCTTTCCAACTGCTAACCATTGCCAATCTTTGATCTCTTCAACCAGAAATTCTGGGTCAATCTACTCGCTGTTCTTCTCGATCCACAAGTTGGTTACTAAATCCTGACACCTATTATACATAAGAGTAACTGCCCCATTCAATAACATTATTAGTTATATATATATATATTATTCATCAACCAAGTTAAAATTACTAGTGTAATCTCCTCGTCAATATGTGTTTATCCAAGAAAAAAATAAAAGTTTGGAAGTATCTATTTGGGTTTTTCGCCAAGATGAAATGCATAGCTTTTGTTAAAATAGAGAGGAAAAAAAAAAGTAGATATAAAAGTTTAATGTAGTTCGACTAGAGATGTTTAGTCCAAATTGTAACATACACTCCTCCTTTCGTGTGAAAAAAAATACCTCCACATTTCTTTTTTCGCAATTCACATAGAGGAATACTCTTGTGCGTATCGGAGAACTGACGATCAAGTTGGCCATCATCCAGAGGCGGAGCCGGCACAATTGCCTCGCTTAATTTTTCCTTTTAAAAGCAAAAAAATTGAATTTGACCCCTTAATTTTATTATACAGTGAAGTTCCCACCCTTTAATTGATTTTATAGGTGTACGTGTTAGTATATTACGTCGTTCAAGAAACTTCCGAGAACTAGATTCATTCCTTCTCATAGCTTGTGGTGAATTGAATTTGTGAATCGTCACCAGCCAAGCATCTCTTCAATGGAGGAAGAATAAAACCTTTGCATGAGAATAGATGCATAACAAGACAAGCATATATTCACACTCTTCAACTTGTCATTACGAATTAAAGAAACTTCCACCATTATTTAGTTGTTTTCTCTCTCCCTTTTTCTTTTCATTTATTTATTTGCAATATAATCATCAACTAGCCATGAACAACAATTTTAGAACCCCATCTGGACGTAGTTTTGCTAATTACCTTCCTAACTCCTATGACAGGAATCGTCCTTCTATCCCCTTGTTTCCTCGCCTCTCTACCCCTCCCTCTCCGGTTAGTTTCTTCTTCCTTACAATTTACTCGTTATTTTTTCAAATTCTCGAACCAAATCCCGCTAATTTTGTGTGTTGTGTGATCAGGATGGAACTAGTGGAGCTGCTTATTATCCGTGGCCATCAGCAGAGCAGTCGATCATAACAGGACCTCTGGGCTTCATGGGGTAATATCATATTCCAAACGATCTCTCTCTCTCTCTCTCTCTCGCTCTTTGGAAATAATTTGAGATAATGATACTTTGAATGATATTCTCTTTACTAGATTCAATTTGTATTCGACTCCACTTGAACCCATAAACTGTGATCATTTGTTCTGTTGTTTACCAATTATTACTTAATTTAACGTCCAGAAACATCATATTATGTACACACATACATATAATTAAATTAAAACAGATGGTAGTGTTAATTTCCTATTCTCATAACCATGAACGGCAAAATTGCAGTTTATCTTTGCAGCCACCTCCAAACCTTCAAATTCTTGTCCTCAACAACAGGCCACAACAGGCCAGCACTTCCACGCAGGAAGGCTCAAGATTGACCCAAGATGAGCAAATAGATGCTATAAAGAAGCTGAAGAAAGAAATCTACAATCCAGTTCCAAAGAGATTATCGAGCAGATTGTGCTTGTACTACAGAGACCAGGCTGCAAATATTGTGAAGGAGAGGGCTAAGGAGATACAAGAAGATGGAAAACGATGTGCAGTTTGTTTAGAAGATTTTGAGCCCAGGGAAACTGTGATGGTTACCCCATGTAACCATATGTTTCACGAGGAATGCATAGTGCCATGGGTCAAAAGCCATGGTCAATGCCCTGTTTGTAGGTTCTCAATCTGGGAACCAACTGGAAGAAGCTCGGTTAACAATTTCCCCAATGTAGCACCCAATAGCGATTTGCTTACAGGGGGAGACTTGCTCTCAATCTTAAGAGCAATGGGTGCAATGTAATAGGCTGTGTAATGTCATCTTTCAAGCTCAATTATAATAATTAAAAAAAATGAAATAAATCTTAACCAGCAACTTTTCTTCATATTCACGTTTTTACATTTGGCTCTTTGGATTTTCCGCAACAATTGTAGGAACAACAATATATGTGCAACAATAAGAGTAGATGAGTGGTCTATATAAATTTCCTAAATCCAATTGGCCTCATCAGTTGGGACCCCAACAACTCAAGTACATAACTTTCTTGAGGGAGTCTTCTGATTGTATCGTTGCCTTGTCTTGCTTTAGATTGTACGAAAAAGAAGAAGAAAGGGTGTTGTCGACTTGAGAGATAGACCTGAAATGGCTCTTGGCATGTTGATGAAATGATCTCAAAGCATAATTCCACCTACAGAAACCTTGATCTTTCAATGCCTCTACAGCTCCGATGCTTGCTGCTACCATCCAAGCTTTCCCTGCTGAAGAGCTCATACTGATGAATAATTAACAAATCGGTAGACTTGAAAATGAAATCAACAAATACCAATTAGTGTTTCGGTTTGAATTGGATGAGAAAAATGGGAAGCAAGAGTTTTGCTTATATAGAAGAGGAACAACGCCAAGAGTTTTGGGAAAACCAGCGGATATAAGGTTGCGCTCATGGTTTTGGCCTCTGGTATTTTCCTATTATTGGTTGGGGTTGGCTAAGATTTTAGATTGATTGGCCCGACTATTTTTTTTTATTAAAAAAAAAAAAATCCAAATGGGCACGCGGTTTCGCTTTTAATAATACAAAACTAAACAAGCCTAGCCCATAGGAGTAAAAACCGGCTGATCTCTTTGTGTGTGTGCTGTCGTTATCAGTATCTGGCACACAGCACACTCACTGAACGGGTGGATAGATTTTTCCTTTTTTTTTATTTGATTTAGAGAACACGTGGATTAAATTCCAATTTTCTATTAAAAATTTATTAGAAATATATCTAATATAATATCATTACAGTAGTTGCATGTAGGAAGAGTAGCCATGAGACAGATAGATTACTGGGTCTGGGAGTGAAATGCCCCATTATCTATCATAAACATAAGATATGGAAAATAATCATAATTAAATACATGGCATATATTCAAATGCGAAAAATGGTTCAATCACAAAATGAGAGGATAAAAAAATTAATTCTCAAATTCAACACAGCATCTGTACAAGTTACAAAAATTATGGTTTTGGAGTGGGAGATGTTTCTCTTTCTTCTAATTACAAAAGCATCGATGGTCAGTTGTAAGGGCCCCAGCAACTCAAGTACATGACCTTCCTTAAAGACTCCTCAGCTTGTAATTTTGATTGGACAGTAGCTGAAGAAGAAGTAGAGAGCTTGTTTGCCTGAGAAATTGGCCTGAGATAGTTCTTGAGATGCTGATTTAGAGACCTTAAGGTGTAGTTCCATCTGCAGAGACCATGGTCCTTCAATGCCTCCACTGCTCCAATGCTCGCTGCTACTGTCCACCCCTTCCCTCCACCTGATGAACCCATGCCCAATTAATTTCCTGTGAGTAAACAATGATCGCAAAGCAGTGCAAATTGTAATTTCAGTTTGTGACTTTCTGATGGATAGGAATGGGTGTATTTATAGAGGATATCAGTCCATGAGCATGAGCTTGTTGCTGGTGTATGGCTAAGAGCCAGCGGTTTTAGGTTCATATGGCCCCTTGTAAAGCAAAAGCAAATGGTTTTTTCGTTGGAATTATTTGCTCACCCTTTCAAAATCAATCAATCAAATTAATTACGCATGGGCAAATTTGGGATTGCGACAAAGAGGATGGTAGACAGGCTGACTGAAGCTAGCGGTTTAATAAAAAAACCAATCATATATGCATGTCCCAACTGCGGGAGCTCAAAACCACTTGAAGCCACTTGTTTTCTTGACTTCAGTTATATTTTTCTTACCAGGTGAAATTATTGATATCATTATTCGTTAAACAAAAGATGGTTACGTTTTAATCAAGTTTCCAACCTCGAGAGACTGTAGGGTATTACATCAATTATATTCCAATTAATATCCTAAAGGAAAATTACTAACGGCAAAATGGTGAGGCGTAAGAAAGAAAAAATGGATCATTGCTCAGTTGCTTAAACTACTTAAATAAACATATATATTTAATTTTTCAAAAGGAGGCAATGGTTATGTAACAGTGAAGAGGGAAGTTTCGTCGTTTAGTGGGATACAAAAAACCAAAACTGAAACTGGTTTAGCAATAAAAACAAATCATGGGCGGGGCTGAGTCAGCAGCTTTAATATTTAATTAAAACCGTGAGCTCCGAGATTTGCCTACTTATGGTTTTAGGCAATCAGCTCCCCTTTTAAGAAGCCAATGGTCAGGATCTTACAACTGAAAACAAGTTTGAAATGAAGAGGAGCTTCACAAGAGCAGTCCAAGGCCTGAGAGAGCTCTACTCTAGAGGATCAAATATGGTGAGCGAAGCCAGACCTTCTCAGCCTAAACCCACCCAAGAATCAACCAAGACATTTCAGACTCGACAGATTTCAGTTTCAGGTGCTGGAAAAGAGGCAAAGAAAGCTGGGATGGATGCCAATTCCAGACTCAAGGAATCTGAGAAGGCTGAGACGATCATGCATCTTGTTTGCTGGGGACCCCATAATCTATGATCTTTTTGCCTTTATTACTAGCCACTGATAAATTTCTTGTAAATTTTGCTTCTTTTTTATTTTCGAGGGCTACCCTTCTTATTCTGTAGTTAGACATACTCTTTATATTATATATCATGGGAAGGTAATATTGTTGTGTTCTGTGAAGCATTAGTTCTTTTTTGTTGTTTGTTTTGATTGCGGTCTCCAACACTACCAAATATCCGCATGAGCAGAACCAGTTTGCCTATTTGTTAAGGCATGAAAGAATGGATGATTTCAATTACAGGAAAATTGGGGTAGTATACGGGTGAAATGGGTTCTCATTTATTTTGAATTTAATGTGTTGGGACTTGGATTGGATCATCTTAGACTTGATCTTTCTTGTCCAAAATAACAGTAAAGCTAAGAGAAATTTTTTCGAATAATTTTGATCTTCCTTTTGAAGAAACGCCTTAACCAACCAAGCGCTAAATGTTTAGGATCCGTAAACGGATTAGGCGAAGGTCTCTTTCCTATGCAATGCTTGTCTATCTTTACACGTGCTCTTTTTCTTTCTTCTTTTTTTTCTTTTGAAGTAACTTGTTCGTATTTTACTGCAATATCGTGTATAATCTAAATGTCAAGATTTGAAAAGAAGAGATGAATTTGTGAGATTCACGAATCATGATAGCGTGCACCTTAATTACTCTGTTGATTACGAAGGATATTTTGAAGTTGAATTGATCAATTATGGTGAAATATTAGCCCATCGGCTTGATTAATTTTTCACTTTCATTCCTTCTTGCTTGACTAAGAAGTGCTTCAGGTTACTTCCCCTTGCATTCCTGACTTTGACTTGGGTAGGGAGGGGTTGTGGAACGGGAAAAGAAGGGCTTTATTGCTTATTGATTGCACTATTTTGTCTTTTTTTTTTTTGTTACAATGAAATGTGAATCAAGGATTATTGGTAATAATTACTGTGGAATCTCTCATATCTCGATGAGACTAATTTTAGGAATGGTTTCTCAAGTTTGCAATGCTGGGCGACGTTTGAGTTGTAGACTTGTTAAAGTAATGTAACTGCATTGGGTTACAGATTTGCCCTCTCTATCTGAGTCCAAATTCAATTTTCTAAAGGCATACGAGAGACAAATTCCAAGTATCTGCAGTACCGTTCTGCAAGAGCTGATTGTCCAGCAACATTTGATGAGGTACAAGAGGACATACCGTTATGACCCTGTCTTCGCTCTTGGTTTTGTTACTTTCTATGACCAACTCATGGTAGGATACCCAAGTGATGAGGATCGAGAGGCCATTTTTCAAGCATATATAAAGGCATTGAAGGAGGAACCTGAGCATTATAGGTTGGCCTCTCGGGAACTGTTTTTCTTTCTACCTTCTTTTTTTTCCTCCTATATCTTACGATGAAGCAATTTTTTATCATGGAGCTCTAAAACAGTCTGTGATACTACGTCTTCTATGACAACTATTGCATCATTCTGTCTGGCGTTTCATCTTAATGATCTAAGAGGTAGGCTTACCCCCTTAGATTTTGTTTCGTTGAAACCACTTTAAGAATTTAACTAGTATTCAATACTTGCAAAAAATAAACATATGAATGTTATACGAACAGCTGATTTATGTTGAATATTAACTTGAAGATACTCCGCACTTGTACAATCTCAGTGTTTTCATGCCTTTTAATAGATTGGAAAAACTCCCCTTTGGTTTATCTAATTTTGAATGTTGTTGCGGCTATAGAAATGATGCAAAAAAGTTGGAAGATTGGGCTCAATCGCAGACTTCTACTTCATTGATTGACTTTTCGTCCAGAGAAGGAGAAGTTGAGGGGATACTAAAGAACATTACAGAAAGGGCTCAGAATGGGACTTCCAACTACAGCCGCTTCTTTGTTATCGGCCTGTTTCATCTTTTGGAGCTTTCAAATGCTACTGAGGCCACAATATTAGAGAAGGTTGAATCTGGCATTCTTTTCATCTTAATGACCGGTCACTAGAAACGAAGATCTTTAATTGATGGGTTGACATCTTTCTTTCACTACTATGGAACAACTTTGTGTCGACATCTTCAGGGATCTTAAATGTGTCAGCTGCACCAAATTTCTTTTGCCCTTCAAGCGAATCATCATCGCTATTACCATCTTCTTCATCCTGAATGCTTGGTGTCGAGGGATCATTAATGCTTTTAGATTTGCAATCATGAGTAGCAAGCATGTTTACTTGGCCAAGGTGAGAGATTTCGACTTCTACAGTATCATCATCCTCTAGTAAGGGTTGCTTCCAGGGCTCCCCATCAATCCTCATGTATGTGTGATCAACGGCACCTTTGTGGAACTCGAAACGGATTATGTGTGCCTATTGCCAGAAGAATGACATATATTTAAGACAATCTTAGTCCTTCATGTCTTGGTATGCTGTGTACAAACTCTGAGAACATATTGAAAACTGGAATTTTGTGTATATTAAAATGGAGAAGAAACTGTTACATTTATACACCAGTTAAGAAGAAGAGAGAAAAAAAAACGTGCTCTACATGTCTAACGGCTCTAACTAACTGATTTGATAGCTAACTGAACTAATTAAATGAATTAGTAACTAACTATTATAAATATATTTACACTCTCCCCTCAAGTTGAACCTAGAGTAAGCTGAAACAGGCTCAACTTAGAGATTAGTTGCCTGAAAACTGGAGCAAAGAGAGACTTGGTAAAAATGGCTGCAAGTTGAGAATGAGAAGGAACATGTAGGGGTTGAATGAGGCCATCTTTATACTTGTCACGAACAAGATGGCAATCAATTTTCCAAGTGTTTTGTACGTTCATGAAACACTGGATTCTGAGTGATTTGAATGGCAGCCTGATTGTCACGCCATAGCTTGATTGGTAAAGAAATGGAAAGTTTTAAATCAGTCAGTAAGTATATAATCCATCGAAGTTCATAGACAATGCTACTAATGGCCTTATAGCTTATTAGGTACAAAGGCAAAATAACTCTATTGATCAAAGTAATCTTGATCTCACTGCCTACTATAATAAACTGCCTAAACTCTGAGATGATTTCAATAGGCTTCGACCTCTTCCATTCTGTGTATGTGGAAATTGCACCTGTCATGTTAATAAGAAATTAGCTGACATGGATATGTTCAATAAATTGACTCAGTTTCTCATGGATCTTAATGACTCTTATGAACCTATCCGAAACCAAATCCTGATGCTAGAGCCTCTGCCTACTATAAATAAAGCATATTCAATGATTCAGACTGTGGCTTCTCAAAGAGAAGTTTAAAGAATATTTGGAGAACAATCTGATCATCCTGCTATGTTAGTGGAGGGCTTTGACAAATTCAAGGGCCAGAATAAAAGGAAGGATGGAAGTAAGAAAG
>CANXYI010793049.1:0-11311 GCA_948208565.1 Hura crepitans | reverse complement strand
TTCATATCTTTAATAGATATTAAGCTAATTAATCTACTAGAATCATTTCCATAAAATCATATCTTCATAGATGCCTGCATGATCTACTCTTTCTAATTTGTTCCGTTTTTCTAAATCTAACCCATATTATTCACAAAACGTATTTCCATAATGAGACGAATAATTTTCTTCCTCGACAAAAAGGAGGAAAAAGAGCAAGAAGGAGTGAAGGAAGGGTGTCAAGGATAGAAGACGAGGTTCATTCCACAATCCCATCATAAACTGTTTTTGGAGATTGCTATTTATGCCCATAAAGATGGAATAAGTGAACATGGATTTTCATGATTTTCTAAGGATTTGAATTAGTTGATTGAGAGAGAAGATCCACAAATCGTCAGAATATTTAATGCTCTAAGAACAATACACAAGTATCCAATTCTCTCACTTCCACAGTTTTTTAAGGATTAATGCTTCTTGATTTGAGACTATTACTAATGAAGTCTCTCCTTAACTTGTCAAGCATAAAAGAAGCATTGCTCTTCAAAATCTCCTTGTGTCCTACAAAAACATTCTTTCAATCCGATCCATTCCATTGTGACTTGACCTTTTATTCCTTGTTATAAATGAAAGGAATGCTCTTTATTATACTGGTTCCTTCTCTATCTATTCATTTTATAACCAAAGTTCTTCAAAAAGAGAGGGAAGAAAAAAACAGAACGAAAAATTTTCCTTTGAAGAAAGATGCTAGCGCCTCTTATGAATGCCAGCTTCTATGATTTTGAGAAAGTGTAAATTCGTTTTCTTCAGTTCACTATAGTTTTGAGCACTTTGTTACGCACACACTTCTGTGTACACAACTATACTCCACCGTAAAAGCAATGAACAAGTATTCATAGGAAACATAAACTAGAATACAAATAGCAGTGTCATGGTTTATCCATAACAATTCACATGATGGTTTTAAATTCTTGCATAAAATAATATTTAAGACAAATGTCAATAATTTAATTAAAAAATAGTGGAAATATAGAGCTCTTCACGAATCATAGAACTAAATTGTTACAGACCAATTGACCAGCTATAATTAATATATAATTATATTTTAGTAGTTATCTTATTTAGAAAATTTTATTTTATTTAGGAGTTATTTTTGTTATTGCAGATTTTTAGTATTTATTTTCTATTTTAATATTTCCTAATTAGAAAGAAATTTATAGTTTCTTATTTAGAAAATAATTCCTATTTTATAGGCTTGTAACCCCTATTTAAAGAGGTTGAGTTTTAGCCAACAAAACAAGCAAAAAGTAAAAAGAAATTCTAAGAGATTGGGTTCGCTCTCTAATGAGTCCTAAGGTTCTTGCTCTCTTTAACGAGCTTGAAGGTTCTTGCTCCCTATGATGAGCTTGAAGGTACAAATTCCCTTTGATAAGCTTGATTATCGCCCTAGTGTACTGATCCACAAATAGGGACCTCAACAATTAGTATTAGAGCCACACGCCATGGGCAACACAACCAAAAGTGATGAATTAAATGCCCTTCTCCAAAAGATAGAAGCTATTACTGCTACAAGGTTCTCATATTTGAGTCAAAAATGGAAATAATGGAGCTGGATATCAACCTTGCTTAAATCTCGATGGTCTTGAGCTTGAGGACAAGCTCTTTCTTTAGGGAGGGAGTAATGTTAGAGACCAATTGATCAGCTATAATTAATATATAATTATATTTTTAGTAGTTATCTTATTTAGAAGATTTTATTTAGTTAGGAGATTTTATTTTATTTAGGAGTTATTTTTGTTATTGCAGATTTTTAATATTTATTTTTCTATTTTAATATTTTCTAATTAGAAAGGAATTTATAGTTTATTATTTAGAAAATAATTCCTATTTTATAGGCTTGTAACCCCTATTTAAAGAAGCTAAATTTTAGTCAATAAAACGAGCAAAAAGTAAAAAAGAAATTATAAGAGATTGGATTCTCTCTATAATAAGTCATAAGATTCTTGCTCCCTTTAACGAGCTCGAAGGTTTTTAGTCCCTATAATGAGCTTGAAAGTACAAGTTCCTTTTGATAAGCTTGATTATCGCCCTGGTGTTCTGATCCACAAACAGGGACTTCAACATAAAATCTGCCACGTATAAATCTTTGATAGGCTCATTATTCTATTGGGCAATAGAATATAGAATCACACAGGAAGGGTTTATTTACCCCATTGACATTAGCATCAAGATGATGAATTACTTATCATTATGAAAGTCCTAACTTCAACAATTTCTTTTACTACTGAAAATTAGTTGATACAAAGTACCTGTTCAAAGCACCCATGATTTTTGATGGAATAAGTTACCTTATCCATGTTCGGCACAAGTTCCTGAAGCTTCCTTATTCGGTCACTGATTCGAGTTCTTCGTACCTAAACAAGGAGAAAGTAGAACATACTGAGGACTAACAACAAACACTTCAGCTATATTACAATCGCACAATGAAACTTGTAGCAAATGGAAGTTATGAAATGACTCAATTTACCCTCTCCGCAATACTCCGAGGATGTGTAGCACATCCTCGCTTCGCACGAACTCTACAAGGTACTGAATCCTCCATAAGCTTCTCCATATCCATCAAACCAGATACTCCACCAGGTAACTGGCTATTTTGTTCTCCTTTCTACCAATCAACAATCAAAATGACGACGCATTCAAATAAATAAATGCTCATATTGAATGGAATCAGCTAAAAGTTCGCGGATCATTGCAGATAAATTATCTCATGTTCTAAATTGAACAATGATGCCCAAGTTTAATGCCATTTCTCCAAATAATGGTGTTACTGAAGTATACTTACCAAGAGAGTTGGAAATTTAGCAGAAGATTCATGCAACTCGGCCTCTCTAGTCTTTTTACTAGATGATGAAACATCAATGTTTTGTACCGTATAATCAAAATTTGATGGAATTCCATAGTTTGAAAAATACTCATCACTTCCAACCCCAGAATTTCCGAGAAAATCAGCAGGAGAGCTATTTTGCCTTTGGAAAGTAACCGGTTCGAGCAAATTGTTAACCGGTTCAACCGACGAAGAGGAACCGAAAGGATTAACAGAACTCCTAGTTGCAGGAATGTTGGAGGATAGTAACTGAGTCAAGGTCTGGTTAGGCTTTAATGTCTCGTCCTCTTCTTCTTCGTCTTCAAGAAGTGCTTCTAACCAAGTGGCCGGAGCTGAGCGGAACCGGCCGAGTCCAACTCGATTCACTTCACCAAAAGCAATACCACCGCCAGAACCGCCACTAGAATTTCCCCCACCGGAAGGTATCGGTTGCATCTGCTTTTAAATTAATGAATAGTTCAGGAGCTCTGATGTCTCTTAAACGGCGAAAATGAAAGAAAATCTTTTCCTTTTTTTCCTCTTCTTTTCTGTTTTTTTTATTTATTTTCTATACATACATAACAGCTAGAACATCTGTGTACAAAAACCCACCTGTGTTTTACACATGAGCCGTTCGATGAAATTAAAATAATTATGACCGCCAGATTGAAATTAATAAGCGGTGATTAATTCAGGATAAGGTAGGCATCAAGAGGGAAAGGAACGGTGTCGTTGAGTGATTGTGGCTCGTGTACGCGTTAGGAGACGCAACGTCATCGTTTCAAGATTTGATTGCAGTACACTTGACTGTTAAGAATCTGAAGAGACGGAAGAATATTTTCTTGGTGCGTGTGAAACACGGACCAATGAAAAAGAACACGGGTGGGATAGTATTGGAAAACAACATGCGCGTGAATTATAGATTGTGGGAATGGCGTTTGCACCGTCTCCAAAGGATTTCTTTTTCTGGCAAATTTAAGGAGGGGCGAAAACTGAAAATGGTGGGTGCTTGACATTTTATGTGAGATGACATTTTTTATTTTAATTTTTCAAAAAAAAGTCACATTCTTTATTTATTATTATAAATTTGGGAATGGCTATCCATTTTTCTTAATTGTTTTTTATAAATTTAAATTTAAAAATACATTTAAAAATAAAGATGTGTGAGCCTTCTATTTAGTAGACCATCCTGGCAATCCAAGAACACATAACAAAAACGAGCTTGATATCATAAAAAAGTCACCGAGGAAAGTCAAGATCCAAAGGGAAGTGTCTAACAACTTAGCAAATGTTGAGATGAATTAAGCAATAGCATTGCCTTTCAAGATATTTTGGAAAAGGATGGAATGTGAAAGATAAAGAGATAGTATTTAATGAGAATATCACCATTATTGAAGACAACATCTTAGGACACACGAGAATAATGGCCTAGTTATCACACTCGCTAAGCGCTTTTGCGAGAGAACTGGTCAAAAGCATGGATATGGCCATTATCATGAAGCTGTTGAAAAGATATTTTAGATTTAATACCTTGTATAACAAATCCCTATAGAGAGTAAAAGGGCCTTTCCATCTGATCGATACGACAAAGCAACTACTTTCTGATCAAGTTCTTTAAATCAAGGGATTACATCAGAGCACTAATAGAATGCCTTTGGACTATTTTTGGCCAATATCTTATAATTCAACCCTATCTCGCTCCGTTTCCACAAAGCAAAACTATTTGGCAACCATATGGCTTTGATTAGAATTCTAAGACTACTGATAGAACTTTATAAGAAGGTCTAGTTCATTCAATAGTCCATCCATTAGGGAAGGTTATCTGAATCGATTACAAACTGACTCATTTTCAAAAGGCAAATTGATGCAAATGCAGCATTGATCAATCTGACAAAACCCATAATGACTTATGTAACTATTAATGATCTAACCCCTTTCATTGATTTATGAATCTATGCTTTAAAATCGTTATAGTTGTGGATGCTTTGGGCATGTAAAGTTAAATAACCCAATTAGAGTCGATGAAATGTAGAAACTGATCAAGCTCTTGTTATGTTTCTAGGAAAGGTCCTATATTGAAGGAACAATACAGACAATGGCTACGTGTGAAACAAAGTTCTAATACAATAGTTAATAAAAAGGCAAAGAAAACATGGTCCTTCACCATCAAATGTCAGGGCGGAAGGAAAATGGCTCTCAGTTTATCCTTTTAGCAGAACATGTGACAAGTAACGTGAAGGAGAATGGTGAGGAGAGAGAAGAACAATTACAAAGAATATCCAATGGAAGTTGAAATTGCATAAAAAAAAGTAATGAAAACAAGCCAAGTGATAAAAACACAAAAAATCAACAGATTGGACCTAACACTACTAGAAAAAGATACAATTTAGTCATCGACTAGAAATGGTCACTAATTAGCGACTGATAGCATAATTGATTGCTAAAAAAATAAAGTATTCAATTAAATATAGGGACGGATTAGCGACCAATTAAAAAATCAATCGCTAATTTTGGCGCCAAAATTTGGCATGTCTTTATAGCAACCGACATTTCAATTGATAAAATTAATTTTTTTAAGAATTTGGTAGCGACTGACATCTCAATCATTATATCGATTGAAAATTATATTTTATAGTTAGTGACTGATTTTGCGATTGAATTTAAGCGGTTGTGATATTATTAATAATATTCACAAAGACGAGATTATGTTTTTCTTGTAAAATTTTAGCCACTGGATTTTTATGTAGTTGGTGCCAATTTAGTTGCTAAGATTTTTTATATTTTTTAAATATCATTTATTAATTTATTTTTAACATATTGTCAATTAATTTAAAATTTTATGTTATTTAATATTAATATAATTAAATTGTGTTATAATTTCATCAATAATTAATTAATTATAAAAAATTTAATAATTAATAGTTATTATATAGTACTAAATAAAAATAAAAGAAATTTGAACTTAATTACTTAAAAACTTAAAATGAACGGATAAAGTATTTCTATTTAAATTTTAAACAATCAAAGTGAAAAGAAAGAAGGAAATAGGTCTTAATGCATATTTCCGTATAATATAAATCCAATTAAAATCAATTTTTGATTTTAATCTTTCGTTTTTAAGATACCAAATCTAATTAAAATCAATTTCTAATCTTAATCTCTTATTTTTGAGCTATAAAGTTCTATTAAAATCAATTTCTGATTTTAATCTTTTATTTTTTATATATCAATTCAATTAAAATTAATTATTCATCTTAGATTTCTCATTTTTACATTATAAACTCTATTTAAAATCAATTCCTAATTTTATTCATAAGTTAATTTTCATTAATTCTAAATATTTTTATGTGTTTGTGTTTTTTTTGTTAATATTATTTTGTAAAATAATATATAATTTAATAGTTTTCCTAATTATTATTGTTAAATTTGATTATATCTATTTAATTTTTAATTATTTTTCAATTTATTTATCAAATATATATATCAATATTTAATTACTATATTAAGGACTTAATTATTGAAAATCTTAATTAGATTTTATTTTTAAAATGACAAAGTTGCCATTACTTTAAGTTTATTTTTTAAAAGCTTAAAGGACAAATGGGTCCTTTTTACCAACCCTAATTTTCCAAATAAAATCACCATTTTTCTTTCTCCTCCCCCCTTTCCTTTTACTAGCCAACCCTACCCTCTCCTCTTTTTTCCTTTCTTGCCATCTCACTCTCTTTTCCCCTTTCTTTATCTTTGTTTTTTTCTTTCTTTTACCATAGCAGCTGACAGAGTAATTCAAATCCACCTAGAGGAGTTGAAACCTATTGGACCAATTTATAAATTGATGGAAAAAAACATCACTGAAATTGGTGAAACCAAAGATGAATTTATTCGTCGATCCAATCTCCTCTCCTCCCCCCTCGTGCACTTTCCTCCTTTTTTTTCCTTTTACATACCTTTCCCTTTTTCTCCTCCATAGCCATTTCTCCTTCTATAATTTTTAAATGTCCACTAAACAATGGTTGGAGTGTTCAAGTGCTCCTTTTCTTTCCCTAACAAAATCCCTAGTCGTCCACCAGAACCTTCTTCTCATCACCACATCAAATCCATCAATCTTCCTTATAGATCACATCTTTTGATTTCTTAGCTTGGATATGAGATTAATCACATTCGAACTTTGTCATCTGATAATAATCAAACATCCTTTTAGTTCTGCAATGGTTTGCACCATCTTAAGCGGGGTTATGATTCTTTTGCTGATATCTTTTAGCTCCCTTAGTCCTAAGAATCCCTCTGTCATCACTTTAAATAGGTCAAAAAGCTTTTAGAAGATTTCCTCCGTTTCATTTATGCTTACGGAAATTTTCAAATATTTATTCTCTCTCTTAAAGAAGAGCATCTTGCTGCTTAAGTTGTTGTGAGGAAAAAAGATGATTCCAAGATTGCTTTGCATGTGAAATCCTGCAAGAAAATGGCTAAGGAGATGTCAAAACTCACAAGCACGATCTGAGATATCTCGCAATCTTCTTATAATAGGTAAGAATTTATGTCTCTATAGAACTAGTTTATGTTGCTATTGGTTAAATTTGATGGGAAATAGTTGGTGCATGTCAAAAACTAGTTGAATTGAAATGAGTTCAAAAGATGTGGATGGAATAAATCTTTAAAGTCTTGATTTGAGATAGAATTTTACATAATTTTGAATTATTTTGACTTTTTGAATGAATTATTGGATGCATGAGTTAGAAAAATAGAGTTAGGGTGATTAAGTGTATTGCTATAAGTGGGAATTAGGAGTTAACCTATGTAAATATTGCCTCAGAGTTGGTAAAAGTAATCTGTAGATCAAATCATATATATCTACAACATTATCAACTTATCTAAAAGTAAGAATTCTAAAAATGTCAATCAAATTGTTCCAAAAATTATGAAATAGAAAGGAATATTGGATGGTGCATTGAACATTATACTACAAAGTTCATAAAATTTATCAAAAGGCATAATCAGAAAATAAAAGAAAATAAAAACATTAAAATTAAGGGAAAATAAGGTGTAACATTCAATAAAAAAATTACAATAATAGAGAATAAAATCTCAAGTAATATATGCCATGGTACAAAATCACACCCTTCACAAATGCAATACCATAAGAAGACTTTTAAGTGAATTTTCATTGGCTCCGCAGCTTCTAGTGAATTTTCACTAGCTGCAGAATACCATAAGAAAGATTACCATCTTCTTAATTTTTTGTTGTTGCTCATCCATAAACCATTCACCACCTTATTTCTCTCCCCTAGAAGTTAAGTATACTGGCTTTTCAATACCATACCTGTACCAAAATATTTGTCATTCTCATGCATATTTCAACTATAAACATCCTCTATTCTTTTCCAATAAATAAAAAGCCTGATGTAGTCAAAAATGAAAAAAATAAAAGGACACAGTCTGTTAAAGGTCTAAGGAAATGAGAGATATAGTCATAGTTTTATAATGTGCTTATTTTGGTCTTCATGATCTTTTCTAGTTGCACAGTGATAAACTTATTTGGAAATTATTTCTTTTTTTTTTTGCTAAGATTATTATAATAGTTTCAACACTAGCATGCCAATTATGATTTCCCTTTTTCTCAAATTTTAGGTTTGCTAGAAAAAATGAGACATAAAGGACAATATTTTGCCAAACTTGTTACTTTAGTTATTCATTTACCATGATTCACATGTAGTTTATATCAGTAAAAGTGTTGATCTCTCTTTTGTCACTTGAGTTTATATAGAATAAAAATGACATTTCTGTAGCTAATAAAAATCAAATATGAACCTTCTTTTTGGTAAAACTACAACAAGCTAGGTTTTCACCATTTACTTTTAGTTTAAGCTTGCGTACTTTAGCATATGAAAACTGCTATGTGAAAATAAAATGATGTCTCCACAATGCATAAAACTCTTGCAACCTGGTCTTTTTATTTGATGCTAACAATTTAAATTATGCAAGCTACATCATTTGCAGGTAGAGGAAGAAACGTTGATGCAAAAATTTTATGAACTTATGGCTGCTCAGGGTTTAAATAGAAAGGTATAGATTATATCCCATGTTTTATGTGTATTATAGAGTAGTTCATAATGGTCTATGTATTTAGTTCATTATTTTTTTTTTGCCTTTTATTTGTGATTAGACTCAACTTTAATGGGAAATTTTACTTTATTTTACTAGATAAGGATCAGAGTCATTCTTTTTTACAATGTAACTCGTATTTTTTTATGCTATTAATCGCTATGGTAATTTCTTAGATGTAAGATTCAATTTTTCTTTGGTTCCTGTCAAGTTTTTGAAAATCAACAGTTTACGTGCTATGTTTTGAAAATCAACACCTCATCTTTTGCCTTTCTAGCATGGTGCAGGCAAATAAAAGCAAATAATTGAATTATGTTATTCATATACTATGAAAACTGCTATATTCTTTTTTTCTTTACAATAAACTGCAAATTAGCTTTTTTTTTTTGGTCTCTTGTTCAATTTCTTTAATTATCATTATGATTCTTTCATTTCTTTTAGTAGAAAGAAGGTAATAACGAAGTTATGGATGCTAGATAAATTGGAGACTCAACTCTTACCAATGCTGGTGAAAATGGACAATCAACTACATTAATCCCTACTACAAACAATGAATTGCAATAAAGAGTAAAAAAACTGTTGTATTGACCATGAATTTCATAATTTCTTTAGGTCCTCGTTCAGGTAAATCCCTTTTATTTTCACCAGCATAACTACAAATTTTATTTATAAAAATGCTGGATTCATGCTTTAATCATTGTGATTTAGTAGTCTAATAAACTAGAGATCTTATACGTATCCAAATGATAAAAGTATTCTGCAAGATAAATAATACGATGGTTGCTTGAATGTTACAATCAGGCTATCGCAGTATCATTGCTAGCTTATTTGCACTTTTGTTTAATTGTGCATAAACTTGACGCTTTAACGAATTAGCAACCAAATGACGGTTACTAACAATTAACAACATTTAAATTTGAGTCAATGAAAAAAATATAGCGACCAATTTTAGTGACTGAAATTTTTTTAGTCAGATAAAAAATAATGACCCAATTAATGACCGACATGGTCAGCCATTATAATTTTGTACATTTTTCCAAAAAATATGCATCGATTAATTGGTCATTATAATTTTTTTATAAATTATTAATTAAATTATTAGCGATCGATGCTTTGATCTTTAAATTGTAAAAGCAACTGAAATAAAAATCAATATTAGCGATCGATTGTCACTCTTTTTGCCACCAGCCATATCAATCACTAAATCTTAGCTACCAACTAAAATCGATCACTAAAAAGCAAAAATTGATAGCTAATAATTAATAGTGACCAATTTGGTCGGTCACTAAATTGCCTTATTTTGGTAGTGTTTAGTCTAGAGCACTTTTTAAAAGAGCCAATCAAGAAGAGTTTTGAAAGACTTTAGTAAACATACTGATAAAATTTCAAGCAATCTATCGAGCAACTGATGTTAGAGTTAGTTTTGAAAAAACAAAACATAAACTAGTGTGCATTAAGGTTAAACTAAGCTTTGAGAATTTAAGCATGCCCTCAAAGGTTTATGGTAAGAAGAAACTTATACCCATAGTGACTGAAGAAAACTCACTAATTGGTACTTTGAAATGCTCAGACAATATATAAGGAGAGTGAGCAAGAAACCATCAATCAAAATTGAAAATAGAAAAGATGTCATGTAACACTTGGAAATCTCGGGTTATGAATAGTGAATCTTGAGGTTGTGAATAGTGACTTCTACGAAGTGATAAGAGTTTTCTTACTGATTAATAATATATATTTTAAATAGGCTGTAAGTGTAGTTTGGCATGAAAATAAGGGTATTTGGATAGTTAACGACTGATAACAAATGAACTTAAAGTGTGAATAGTATTTCTTAAGACCTGGTCACACTAATTAAACATGATGAAATTATTAATTATAATATAATATTGGGTAAAGTTTGAAATGAAAATAAAGTCATTAAGATGACTAAAAATAGAAGTAAAGTTTATGCGGCAGTGTTGTGTGAATAGTAACCTAGTTAAAGCTAAACTATAAATATTGTGTTTTTGCCCAAATTCACACAAGAATCACATCCTAATACTCAAATATTCCATAGAGTTCAATGGTATTAGAGTTGAAATTTTTGAATATCAAGAAGTATTTTTTTAAAAATCAAGCAAAGTTAAAAGTATAGTTTTAATTCGTTTTTTCTCAATTTTTGAGTATGATTTGTTTGAGACTTTTGGGTATTATTACAAGTGATTTAGTAGGATCATAAGACATGTTAATTGATGAAAGAAATTAGAAAAAAAAATGAAACGAATTAAAAAAGGAAAACCAAAGAATATATGGACCATTGGATCTCGATATGGACTAATCATGACCCTTGGTTTGGGGACTATATAAGCCTAAGATAGAAGTCAAATGAAA
>CANXYI010793023.1:0-12022 GCA_948208565.1 Hura crepitans | reverse complement strand
TAAGTATGCCCATACGAACTATGATCCTTATGATAGGAAGTCCGTACGGACCTACATTAATTCCAAAATACTAATAACATGCATATTAAGGAACATAATGATCATACAACATGATATAGATATGAGGGCATGCTAACATGGTGAATAGAATACATTAAAATATAATAAACAAGATAAACATATTACTATTATCATACCATGGTCCGTACGGACCTCATATTACATATATATTCAATTAATAGCTTCGTGCGAACCTTATATCGCATACATATTCAATTTATAGGTCCATGCAGAACTTCTATCATTTTAAATAGGTCCACCTAGACTTATACGTCAGTTCCAGAATGTAATGCGATTACAAATTTACATGAATGATTAAAACATTATTAAACTAATTTGAGAGGTTAACCTATTATTATAATTGTCGTGGGGATTACATAGAACCACCTCACTTGATAATTAATCATGGGAGATCATTAGTTAAACAAACAACTCAAATAAATGAATGAATATGATGAAAGGAGCCTCAGATCTTACCTTAAAGTGAGCACCAAGAAACAAGACAATGGTTGGGTTTTGGAAGAATAATTTTAGTGATTGCTTAGGGCTAGTAGAGTAGATCTTGCACCAATTATCTTTAATTGTATGTTGTGTGTGTTTCTCTTTGTTGTTCCCCTCTTGAGCTTCCCCTCAAATACATTGATAAGAAGGGTATTTATAAGGTTAGTGAATGACTTTCCTATTCAAAGTTCTAATACATTTAGGAATTAGTGCCTGAATAGGAATTTTGCATTTCTCAAAGTTTTACATTGATAGGTCCATGCGGACCTATATGGCTTAGTCCATGTGGACTTAGGCATAGTTGGGTTAGTCCTCGCGGACCTCATAACAGTAAGTTCGTGCAGACTTATGCTATGTAACTTTGTAACCTTTTGGGTTAGGTTGAGTTAGTCCGTGTGGACCTTATAGCAGTAAGTCCATGCAAACTTGTGCCATGTTAGTCCATAGGCTTGGGTTTAGTCCTATATTTTTCACATTTTAGGTCACACCACAAGCTTTTCAAGTCAAGTCATAGTCCAAATATATAAGAAAGTCTTAGACCTAAAATCAAGGTGTCTATAGCTAGTGTAGCAGTCAGGGTCTACAAGATAAGCTACTGCACTAGGGCTGGTTCAAGGCCTGAGGTCTAAAATGCAGGGCCACTACACAATTTGATTTCCTTTTTAGTCCAGTGTCTTAAGGTGTAGTCCACCTAGTTAGGCCTACTTAATAAATTTAATATTATAACTAATGATAGATAATAATGATACATAATTATTGACAGACTAGAATGGCTTAAGTATAATAAAATGAATGGTTTGACTAGTTAATAAAATAATATTATTTTGTAACATGTTTAATAAAATAATGTTATTTTGCTATATTAATTATATGTGTTACATTCATACATCTATTGCATGTCTAGTTATCTATGTGCTTGCAGTGACATGTTTTTATTCTTTCAAATTCATGACTGAGTTTTATACTTAGTGTACTAGTGTTTTGGTGCATAGGTAACAGTGAGTAGTAGTGCAGCCTCAAGTTTTATACAGTGTAGTTGTAGAGGCACTAAAGGGTTTCTTATGTTTTATCTTTATTAGTTTTAGTAGGCACTCGTGTAAATATATTAAGTTATGTGTTTAGTAAGTTTAAGAGTTCCTAGTGTCTGTAATTTTTAAATCAAACAATGTGATGTATATAAATAGGCTTATGAATCTAAATGGTTTAACTTCTGTCTATTTTAATGTTTGTGTGCCTATGGCTTGAGTTTTGATTGATTATTTATGATTAAGATATTGATGATGATGGAGGACCAGAAGGGCTTAGAAGGTGACAGGATAATTACTTAAGGTTATAGAAGTCTTTTTATAACAGGTCAAAATTTTTAGAATGTCCCTCGGGTAGTCATTGTGCTACCTAACTTTTTGAGGAATTTATAATAGCATATTAAATGGATTTTAGGATTAAATATACCATGGGGAATAATGTCTGAGTGATAAACTAAGGATTTAAGCAATATCTAATAAAAAAATAAATATTTGATAAGTGTTAAAGAGTGTAGGCTTGGGGAAATTTTAGCTTAGGTGACCTATTAGGAAGTGTATGACCTATTGGCTTTCTTTGAGAATCTGGTAAAAGGTGTCACATGGTGGGCTAAAATTCAAGTGAAGTGTATGTGATCATTTATGCCTTTTTATTTTAGTTATAGTTAGCCTATATGATTTTAAGAAACATCATATTTTTAGATTTCCAAATTGAAGCTTGTAAGATTTTTAATGAATTTTCTAAGCCTAGCTTGTATTATTAGGTGTAAGGAATAATCAAGGGGAGCAAGAAAATTAAAGGCCTAAAACTTTGGATAAAAGCTTCTAAATCAATTTACGTATGTCAATTTGATATACTAAAGTCATGTCTTGATGTTTATGAATGTGAATTGACATGATATTGTGTTTCGAACTCATAAATTTACCATGTATTATATAAAAAGTGTTGATTCAATCATGGTATGATGTTAGTTATATGTAAAAAGGATGTTATATTTGTGGAACTAAGGACAAAAATGTGTGTAGGTTGATGAAATCAAAATGGTTGAGAGTTGTCATGGCAAATGTATGCACGATATGCCATGTAACTATGGTGTAAGTCATGGAAAATGACATGTGTGGCATGAAAATGAATAATATGTACTTGTTCCATGATGGAAAAAAATGCATGTATGTGTATGATATTAAATGGGCTGAGAGGTATAACATGGCATTATAGTGTGTGTATGTGAAATATGGCATATGTGTATGGTAAAATTAAGATATATTATATGTATATGTGTTGAAATATGTGAATGTGCATGTGTGTGATCATAGGCAAATGATAACCGAGAGATATGCCATGTTTGGCATGTATGGTAGGTATGTGTGACATGGTATATAATGTGAGTATAGTGTATCATGTTGAGCATGAGATGTATGGCATTCATACAACATGGAAGGTGTATGAATATAAGGATGAGTAATGTATAGTAAATAAGTGGAAGTGGTGTAAATGGGATGGCAACTTAGTGTAAGAATTGGCATAAAAATGGCTTGTAAGAATTGGTAAAAAGTGATCTATAATGTAATCTAAAATGGCCTAAAATTAGTATAAAAATTGGTCATGTATTATACTTGCTTCTAATGCAAATGTGAGGCTACTATTAGGGACTTATTGAGTTACATGACATGAGATTCTATGAGCCCTAGTATGGCATGTTGAATTAGCTTGAAATGGCATGAGGAATTGCCTAGTGATAATGGCAATAAGCCTATAACTCTGTATTGAAAAATTAGAATTGACCCATAATTGTCTTAACATAAATGGACATTTGGATTTGGCCTATAATTGATATATAACTAGACATATAAATGAACTTAAATTAATGGCATGAAATGACATGGAAAGAACTTATGACAGCCTAAGAAAATAATTTAAAATTGCCTTGTTAAAAATGGATCTATAACTATCTGGTATACTAAAATAGACCTGTAATAGTGTAGTTAAATTTGAATTGCAGAAAATAAATAGTAACTATCTATTAGTCACTTGGAAAAATTTAAATGGATGATTAGTAAAAGAATAAACAAAATTAAAATATAGTTGGCTCACTAGTTAGACACCCACTAGTTGGGTTGACCGGTCAACTAGGGATTAGTAGCTGCTAGATATCTGTCTATTACAAGACTAGGCCAATGCAACAGTCAGGGTCCATAAACTAGGCCATTGCACTATGATATTGATACTATTGTTTGTTATTAAACTAGGCCGGTGTAATAGTCAGGTTCCACGAGTTTGGCCATTGCACTATGATGTTGATATTATTGTCTATTATTAGACCAGGTCAATGTAGCAGTTGAGGTCTATAAGATGGGCCACTTAACGATGAAGTTGATAATATGACATGAAGATATTTTTATTAGCTTGATACAAGGGAAATCTAGAACTTACTATCAGACCAAGCTAATACAGCAGTCAAGGTCAAAAATATAGGCCACTACATAGATTAAGTTCCCTTATGATCTAGTGTTTTAAAGTATCATCTACCTAGTTGGGCCTACATAATAAAATTAATGTCATGGTTTGTGATAGATAGCAGTGTTACAAATTGAATAAAAATATAGACATGGCATAAGAGTAAATAATTAAATAATGATATTGGCAAACAAAATAATATTAATTTTATGACTAAGTGTTGTATAATGCATTTGGCTTTCATGATATACTAGACACATATGTATGCTTGCATTGGCATATTTTTATTCCATCCAATTCACCACTGAGTTATACTAAGCATATCAATGTTTAATGCATATGTAACAGCAAAAAACAATCCAACCTCAAGTTTTGTGTAGTATAGCAACAAAGATACTGAATAGTATATAATTTTATATTTTTGAGGGTTTTAGTGGGCACTCATGTAAATAATATAGGTTATAGGTTTAACTAGCATAGAAGCTACTAAGGTTTGTAAAAGTCTATAATTATGAGTTAAACTAGTGATGTATAAACTGGCTTTCTTATCTGAATATTTCAATTTACTATATGTTTTGAAGATTTTAGGCCTGAGGCCCTATGTGATTATATGATATATGATTATAATATTGATGATAATATTAGAGGACCATAAGGGTCCAAAGGGCAATAGATTAAGTGAATGGTTATTAGAAGTGTTCTTCATAAGTGAAAAATTTTTAGAATGTCACTTGGAGCTATTGTGTAGCCCAAATTTCTATAAAATTAATAATTAACTATCAAATGGATTTTTAGGTCCATTATACCCTGAATAATAATGCTTAGGTGGTATACTAGAATTTTAGGTAAAATATGTTCAATCAATAGGCCAAACTATAAGTGTTAAGTAAATACAGGCTTTGAGAAATTTTAGAATGGTTGACCTAGTGGGAAATGTACCACTTATATGGTTTCTTAAGGAATTTGGTGGGGGTGTCACATAAGGTGGTATCAGAGCATAGGTTTAAGTGTTCCTAGGTATTTTATATGAGTGCTAATGTCTAAGATTTGATTTTATTATAAAGCTACACTGTAATGAGGCTAATAGGTTGTTATTCTTTTGTGGTGATCTAAAATGAGTGAAAGAATTCCAGAACAGCTAGAAGAAGAGGTAGCAAGTGATGTTACTATCATTATTTAGTGAGTAGTAGTCAATGTAACTACACCAGAGCCTAGTGATGCTACAAACTAGCCGTAGCCATAGGCACAGCAATAGACCCAAGCATCCTCAGTGCTATTATAGTAGATAGTAGACTTACTCAGACATACATTAGCCACAGTTCCACCTCCCTTACTAGCTCTAATACCTCCTCCACTGCTAGCTGCACCATAGAAAACCTATCTAAAAGGAGTAAAAAAGATAGGGCCAGTAGATTTTTTGGGTACTAGAGAAGATGAAGTAATAAGAGTAGAGTATTAGCTAGAGAGGATTGTAACACCCATGAGTTAAGGCTCTGTGAACAACACTTCTAAGGCTTAAAAGTGTGCCCAAAGTACGAGCACACCTTTATAAGGCTTGAGGTAGGGCATACTGGTCATGAAACTTTAAGGAGCTTAAAATTGTTGAAAATGATTTAATTTAAAGATTTAGCAAAACCAATAAATTATTTTGGGCCAAAATCTAGTGGGTCATAGGCTTAGATGGACTTAAGCCGAGAATGACTTGGGATATGCCTAGATAGACCTAAAAATACCATAATATAAAGGTTAAAAATTACCTTGAGAACATTAGTGAAGGAATTTTTAAATTTTGAGGTGGTTTGGTACTTTTTCTAAATTTTAGGTTTTGCATATAAATCAAGGCAATTAGTTAACTAGCCTGTTGAGGGAATTTGGTTGTGAAATTTTACAAGCTTCTAAATAGGCCTAATCAAGGATTTTTAAAACTAACACAACAATTTTTTGAGGTCCAACTAAATTTTTCAAATTTCCCAAAATTTTTAAGAAAACTAAGCATTTTCAAGGCACTTACATGTCATAACTCAAGCTAACCAAACCTACTATATAAGGACCATTATGCCACCTAAGCAACCTATGTGGCAAAAACCACTAACCCACCTTTACTTTCTCCCTTCTTCCTCTTTTCTCACTTGACACCATCCTCACCCTCCCTCCTCAATTGCCATGGCCTCTTAAGCTCAATTTAGCCATAAATTACCACTAAATATCCCATAAGTTAAGTAGCAAGTAGTCCTTAAAGGGTCTAAAGGCCATAAATATCCATAGAATCAAAGAAAATTCAAGGAATATCAAGTGTACAAAAAAGAGTGGTTGAAAAACCAATTTTCAAGTGTAAGTGTTTTTCTTCCCTTTTTATTTTATTTCCTAAGGGACTTCTTCATTTTAAAAAGTCTTAAGATTTTTGTTTAAAGGATTGAGGAATTTTTGGTGACTTTTCTAATGCATTGCTAGGTGTATGTTAGCCAAAAGGAAGGTGGAATGCAATAAGGCAATTCACAAAGTAGAAGTGTAGAAAAGTCCTTATTTTTTAAAGAGCTATATAAGTCTAATGCATTTGAGGCATGCTATGTCAAATTCATGTGTGATTTGGATAGAAAACTTGTACAGCATTAGGGATTTAAGTTGTTCACATGTGTTTAATGGTGAATTAAGCTTATATTCATGTTATTTATGTATGATTTGGGTGATGGTTTGATGAAAAAAGTTGGTGGACGGATAAGGCCTTACTTTGTCTAAGAGGTGTATATGTGTATGGTTGATTTAGGGTGGAAATGTGACAGTTTATAGTGTGTTTGATATGGAAATGTATGAATTATGCATGTGTAAGATGAAAAAGGGAAGCTTTAGTGGTGTCACTTTGAGTGGCCAAGAGGTTCTTTTGGTTGCCTTGATTTGTAAGGCATAGGTATAGCATGGTAACATAGGAAATTGAATGGAAATTAGTATGTTAGGGATGGCATTATAGGTATAAGTGGTGAATTTAGTGGAAATTGCTTGTAAGCATGTTTTCTTGGTGTGGTTGAGGAATATGCAAGGCAAGTCAAGGCTTAGTTTGCAAGGTATGTGATAGGTGTGTGTGTGTATGTATGCTTAAATAATGGTATTGTATGTTTATGCATGAGAAAATATTAAAAAAAAAACATAAATATGGCTATTAACAAGCTTTGGCTAAGAGGTATATGAGGTAAGTTTAGTATTATGTACATGTTATGGCATGGTATATATGTCTGAGATTGGCATGGCGTATTATAAATGAAATGAGTAATGTGAACTTGCCATGAAATATGAAAATATGTGTAAGTAATGAGGCATTAAAATGGATAAAGATACGTAAGGAATTAAAGGTTAGAATGAGGTTAAAAAGGAGATTTGGAAATGGCTTAAAATAGTATGGTAAATTGAACCTAAAATGGCATTTAACTTAACCCCAAATTTGGTCACTTTGTGAAGTATATATGGAATGAATTTGAGGTCTCTTTTTAGGTCATTTGAGATGTGTAATTGCACTTGGCTTTAGGCCTATGATAATGTGTGATAATGGTTACAAATAGCATGGGAAAATACCAAGGAAATGACATATTTTGGACTTATAATTGTGTATAAAAAATATAAAATTGTTCTATATCGATCAAGGAAAAATGACCAATGGACCTAGGAACTAGAACTTTGCTTGAAATTGGACATAATTAGACTTAATATAATGACTTAAATTAGACTTAAAGTGGACTTAATTATGCCTAAGAAAGTGAGCTAACAAAATTTAGAGAAATTGACTTGTAACTATCTGGTAGAACCAAAAATGACCTGTAACTATCCAGGTCAAAATTTGGTAGTAAAAAAAATTCCATAATTATTTGTTTTTCACTTCTAAAAATTACAAAATGATGATTAGTAAATAAATAGACATAAAATAAGGTCAGGTGGCCCATTAGTTAAACATCTACTGGATGGGTTGATTGGTCAACTTAGGGATTAGCAGTTGCTAGATTTTGGATGTTAATTTTTTGGATATTGGGAGCTCTACGAAATGATCCATGCTATCCTTTAAAAGCGCTTTATGTTAATGATTATTTGGGTATTGAGAGGTCTACGGACTGATCCCTAATATCCACTGAAGTTGCTTGATGTAATTATTTGGATATTAGGAGGTGAATGGAGTGATCCCTTCTATCCATAATGTGATTGGTTGTTGAATTGTTTGAGATGTTGGGAGCTCTGTAGACTAATCCTTACTATCTTCTATCTGGTATTAGGAGGTTCAAGTCAGCTGATCCTTACTATCAAACCAGGTCAATGCAGTGGTCTGGGTCTAGAATGTGGGCCATTACACACTTTTCAATTCCCTTTTAGTCCAGTGTCTTTAAGTGTAGTATATCTAGTTGAGCCAATTAAATTTAATGAATTAATGTATAGACATGATTTATAACAATTCACTGAATGGTTAATTTAATTGCAATTTACATAGTGGCACAATTATAATTAAATGAATTAAGAGACTGAGTAATTAGAATTAATCTCTTATATAAATTTAATTATGCATTGGATATATCACTTGTTGTTGCATCTAAATGCCTACATATGACATTTTTTAATACATTAGATTTACCACTAAGTTGTATACTCAGTGTACTAGTGTTTTGGTGCGCAGGTTGTAGAGGTAAGCAGTTTAGCCTCGGAGATCATGTAGTGTAGCAGCACAGATTGTAAAGGGTAAATAGATGCCTTTTCTTTGTTTTGTTAGTTAGTACTCATGTAAACACTATAGGTTATGGGTTTTGCATGCTTAGATGTTGCTTGTGTTTATATATATTAAGAGGATAGGTGTGATGTATATAAATAGGTGTTTTATCTGAATAGTTTGTCTTTAGGAGTTTCTAATAACTATAAGCTTAAGGCCTTATGTGATTATGATGTGTTACTGATGTATGTTGAGATTTATAAGAGGACCAATAGGGTCCAAGAAAAGGAGATAGGTTGACAACAATTATAAAAGTGCTTTTACAGGTGAACAAAATTTTAGAATGTCACCCGGGTAGCTACTATATTGCCTAATTTTTTGTAACATGTGGAATGTCTATTAAATGGGTTTTATGTGTTTATTACACATCATGTAAAAAGGATTAAGAGATAAATTGATGAATATAGCAATATATGATAAAGTTTTAAAATAGTCTTTAAGTGTTAAGGAGTATGCACTTGGAATAATTTCAGGATAGGTGACCTAGTAAGAAGTCCATCACCTATTAGGTTTCTTAGGAAGTTCGGTAGAGGGTGTTATAGTAAATTGTATTAGAGCATAAGTTATACGTTCCTAGTTATCTTACATTAGTGACAATGTATAGGGTTATTCCTTTATGAATTGCTACACTACTAAGAGGCTGATAAGTTATATTTCTTTTGTATTTGATCAAGATGAGTGATTAGAAACTCGAGGATCGGGGAGAAGAAGTAGCTAGTTATGCCCCTACAATAGTCTAGGGGGAGTTAACAGTGTAACCTTACTAGAACCTAAGGATGCTGTATAGCAGTAATAGCCATAAACACAGCTATAGACACGAGAGTCCCCAACACTATTATTCCCCGAGCTTCACTACCTCTACGACCACTAGCTCCTTTATAGAAGACACATTTAGAGAGGATTAAAAAGATGTGAATTGTAGATTTTTTTGATACAAAGGAGGATGATGTAACATAAGTAAAGAACTGGTTAGTGAGGACTTTTAGAATTTTGAAACAACTAGAGTGTTTAGAGAGAGAGAGAGCTTGAAGTGTATGAGTTCTCTCTTTCTAGAAGAAGCATTTAATTGGTGGGATACTATTATAAAGAAGAAGGTAGTAATAGATCTCACGTAGGAGTTCTCCTTAACAGAGTTCAAAAAGAGATATATTCCAAATTCATATAAAGATAAGAAGAGACAGGAGTTCTTAGATCTAAGCTAGGGTAAGAGAACAGTGTTAGAGTATGAGAAGGATTTTACTAGACTGATAAGATATGCTAAGGAGTTTATTACTAATGAAGAGGAGAAATATAAGAGATTTATGAAAAGTTTGAATGTAAAATTAAGGATGCAGATAGCTAAGCTGAGGATTACAAATTTTACAGTATTAGTAGACTTTACTTATGATATGAAAGATATGGTATAAGAGAAGAGAGATTTCTTTTAAAAGAAGAGACAATTTACGACTAGACAGTCTAGTGCAGCCCTAAGCTATAGTAAAAGAAAAAGAGAAGCACAATTTTAGTCTCAATTAGTGCACCATGCACAGAGGTAGACTCAATCCTAAAAGTCTGGATAAGCTTTTACAATTAGACCTCAACCACCTTAATGTGTCACTAGTTCTCTAGAATAAATAGATAATAAGAATGGACCCCCAATTTGTAATACTTGTAACAAGAGACACTAAGGGAATTGTTGGTTAAGTAGAAAGGGAAAGTGCTTTACTTATGGTGCCCAAGATCATTATTAGAAAGAGTGTCCTTAAAGATAGCCAAAAGGTGGCCGTACTTAGACATCTATAGTAGCATCTCAGAGTAAAAGATAGAGGCAAGGTAGAGGGAATTAGCCTAGTGCTAGTCTAGGGATAGGATAAAAACTTCATACACTAGTGAGACGATATGTTGTCAGGGCTTATAAAGAAGCAATAACTCTAGATGTCATTATTGGTACATTTCACTTATTTGATGTTCTAGTTTTGGCATTGATAGACTTGGGATCTACAATTCTTATGTATACACCACATAAGCACATGATAGATGACTGAAATAAGAGCATGTAAAGATAAACATTTAAGTTAGTAATCCTATAGGGCAGAGTGTGTATGTGAACTAGGTGCATAAGCAGTGTCTTTTAGTAATTTAGGAATGTCTATTTCTTATGGATTTTATTAAATTACCCTTCCATGAATTTGATGTGATTTTGGGAATGGATTAATTATCTGAGCACCAAGCTATAGTGGATTGTAAACACAAGAGCTAGCTTTCTAGATTGCAGAGGGATAAGCAATGACAGTTATAGGTGAGAGAAACCTTTTAGATAATCTCATCTCAGCTATTACAGCATGAAAACTCATTCGTAAAGGGTGTAAAGCCTACCTAGCACATGTCGTTAACACCAACACTTCCACCCTAAATCTTGAACAAATTCCTTGATGTGCTTCCTAATGAGTTGCTAGGGTTGCCTCTATAAATAAAGCTTGATTTTGAGATTGAGGTGTAACTTGGTATAACTCTTGTATCCCTTACCCTCTATAAAATGACACCCATTACGTTGAAAGAATTAAAGGTGCAACTTTAAGATTTGGTAGATAAGGGTTTCATTAGTCCTAGTACTTCCCTTTATAGAGCCCTTGTTCTGCTTGTGAAAAAGAAAGATGGGTCACTTTAATTGTGCATTGATTATAGATAGGTAAATAAAGTGACAGTGAAGAATAAATATCCCTTACCCAGAATAGATGATCTTTTTGACTAATTGAGAGGTGCAGGTGTATTTTCCAAGATTGATTTGAGATTTAGGTATCACTAGTTGAGAACTATGGAAGCTAATATCCTTAAAATTTCTTTTAAGACTTGATATAGGCATCATGAGTTCTTAGTGATGCCATTTCAGCTCATTAATTCCCCAATAGCTTTTATGGATCTAATTAATAGAGTGTTTTAACCATACCTAGATTAGTTTCTTATGGCATTAATTGATGATATCCTAGTGTACTCTTGGACTAAAGAAGAATATGAAATGTATCTCAAGGTTGTGCTATAGACTCCTAAAAGAGAAATAGTCATATGCCAAGCTAAGAAAATGTAAATTTTGGCCAAATGAATTGGATTTTTCTAGGACATGTAGTGTCAGCAGAGGGTATTAAAATATACACTAGCAAGGTTAAGGTATTCTTAGAATAGGAACCTTTGAGGAATGTGATAGAGGTATAGATTTTTATTGGTTTAGCTAGGTACTACATAAGATTTGTGAAAGGATTTTCTATG
>CANXYI010792723.1:0-15486 GCA_948208565.1 Hura crepitans | reverse complement strand
CTTTAAAAATTATCACGTTTGTTTATAAAATCCTAAAATACCTTTAATTAAAGGCAACCAAAATTTCATAGCCAAATTCCATTGATAGGATAGTTAACTAACTACCTCGATTTACGTGCAAAACCTTAAAATTAAAAAAATTTGCAAATGACCTCGAAATTCAAAATTTCTTTCACTAATGGACTCGGGGGAATTTTTAAGCTTTAAGGTTTGTTGGGCTTATCCCTGGTTATTCTTGGCTCAACTCAATTTAAGCCCATGGCCTATTTGCTTATGGCCTAAATCAATTTATTGGTTCTAGTAAATTTTTGATTGAGGTCATTTTCACCCTTTTTAAGCCCATTGAAGTTTATTAGGCAATATGCCTTGCCTCGAGACTTGTGCAAGTGACCCAGCACTCTGAGTGCACTTTCCCAATCTCGGGTACTGTATAGTTACAATTCTAGAATAGTTAGGGCATTACAGGATAATAGAGTATCAGTGGACCACTTAGGCCATAGTAACCACATTGACTCCACACGCATTAGACTCGAAGGTCAGAAAATCATAAACCCATAGGTAACCATGTATTTAACCCGTAGGTCAGAAAATCATATCATTAACACTTATTAGACTTGAAGGTTAGAAATAAGATCCGAAGATTAATTCATTAGACCCATAGTTTAGGACATCAAAATAAACCAAAGGTTTATGCATCACAATTTGAAGGCTAAGGAGGTACCGAAGTGCCTTAGCAACTACTATGACTCTTAGCTAACTAGTTAACCTATCCAACTAAGCTATTTACTTGAATGGGCTATTAACCATTTACTTTTAGTTTCACCTCATTAATATTGCTTTTAGTTACATTAGTTTAGCCAACTAATGACTAAACTGGGATATGGTAAGATCATGAATTTTATTACAATTTAATGATATGCCACACTCATAATTAATGCCATACATCAATTCTATACATGTAAATGTTAATGAATGCATTATCTCATCACAATTTAATGCTATATGCATTACACATATTTATGACATTATATTTGCCATAACATAGGTTGTGACACCCTTTACCCAGTATAAACGTCGATCGATCACCGAGCCCGACTAAGGTGTGCATGCATATTGAGATATCCTAGCTCATTCTATTTCCCTTACTTATTTTAAGACATTCTTAAAAATGTTATGTGTGAAAATATGGGTTTTTAAAAACATTCTCATAACAGTGTTACACATTTAAAATTAGGAATCCTCATGCCAAAATTATGGCAGCATAACAGCTGGGCACTATCCCAAATTTTTGAACAATAACCTACATAAGAAAATACATTTCTATATACTTTTCACCCATTTCCACAAATTTCTATGATCCTCTAATCACTCCAACAACACACAGACACAACACAAGATATTTCAACCTCAAGAAGAGATATCATACAAAATAACATGCATTTTCATAGTTTAATATAGTTTACTCATTTTGAAATCCAAAAAGAAATATTAAGTTACAATTTAGATACATATTTAGGCCCATCCCTTACATTACACATTTAAGTGCACCTATACATCACTACTATTACACATATACAAATTTTACCGAAAGAAAGCCTTCTCTTAATAAATCTTGATGTCTAGAGGCTTCGAGTATCAAAATGTAGCCTTCTTACCAACACATTGTAAACTAACAATGCGCTAAGTGAATGCTTAGTGGTGTAATCAAAATAACATGTGCTAATTTAGCCATTTAACAATCTATAAGTGCATGCCATTTAACTGCATAACTATTTTACATATTGCATAATATACATGCAAAGGGTGATATACCAAAATTATAATCAATTTTACATATAACATACATAACAATAACCATATCATGCATGTATGGCAAAACAACATATAAAATCATCAATTTATCACATTAAGCCATTTCCATATCGTACATGCACATATTAGTCATATTAAGATCATAACATGCATTAAATGTTGATTTCTTATTATTTATCTTTTTATCAAAACTTATGCCCATAGGGATAACCCTAACCCTATGGATAATAGGATCATACTTATGTAGTGGCTTACATTTTGGACTTTAGTTGCTGTACTAGTTAAACATAAATTATGCAGTGGATTCCCTTATGAGACTTTGCGACTGCACTCACATGTGCCTGTGCAATGGTTTCCCCCACAATACCTTATAATTGCACCTGCATAGATCCAAAGATTTTAGCACACATCTATAGGTAAGACTAAAAGTGAACCTTTGGATCTCATCTAAGCACTGAAGTGCCCTAGCAACTGCTATAACCCCTAGCTAATTAGCCAGCCTATCAATTTCTTAGGTTGTTGCATCTCATGGGCTAAAAACCATTATTTTTAGTTTCACCTCATTAAATAAGCTTATATAGTTTTTAATTTCCATGTTTTATCCATTGTATGACTAAAACTATTTATTTCTATTGAAAACATCATTTTTAGCATTTTTGCTTATTTTACATGCCATTATGCCATATGCACAACAAATCACTATATCCATCTCATTATGGATTTTTAGTATGTATTACACATATACACACTTAACTAAGGTCATAAATCCAAATAGGTTATTTTATGCCTTTGTATACATAAATTTCTTATTTTTTGGCATAATGTATTTAAAAGAACTATTTTTAGCTCTTTTCTAGTTTAAGACTTATTTTAGTCAAAAACCTTATTTTTCATGCTCATAGTCATATTTGAAATCAAAATAATAGGTGAAATATGTATACATTTCAATATATATAATTTAGAAGTCATTATGCTTAAGTACTCATACAAGCCATTCGACCACACATACTTATTTAGGCATATTCCATCTTTATCATTATTTAAAATTCATAACCATATGCCATATCATATTCACATATAATTAGAGCTTTAAGTACCAAAAATTATCAACCTTCAGGCACATTAGGGATTTCAACCTCTAAGCCTCTCACAATCTTTTCTCATTGTTTAACTCATGCTAACACACATGTGTATGGTTTTCTTCCAAACCATTTGGCCAACCCTATCTCAAAGCCTTAAATGCCATGTCAACACTATTTAACACTAAAAATGCTTTTTATTTATCATAAATCATGACTTGAAATTAAATGCCATACATAATCCTACCCTTTCCTAAAATGTACATTCACTTATCCTATTTTTGCACATATTTAAACAAAGGAAACTAAAAAGAACTACACCAATACACGGCACTTGTGCCATTCGAACACACTCATAGAATGACCATATAATGCATATTCCACTCATACATTATGAAAACATAATTGATATGCAAAATGTCATGAGACATGCTCACATAAGCATATGTAAAGGCATTTTTACCCATTTATGTACATATAAAAAACATAATGCACATATTGAGTATTTTACATTCCTAATGGCTTATTTTGCTTCCATTCATTCATAATTATGCTAATTAAGTAAATTAACCACCATTTATGCTCATTTAACTTTAATTACTCAAATAAGCTATTTATGCCATATTATGCTCTATATTATACTTCTTATAGCACATTTAGCACATTTATCACTTTCACTTAATTTCAATCCCTTATAATCATTTAAAATATATTATTATACCTATTAGATGGCATAAAACTTAATAAATACATGTCATAAATGGTATAATACAATATCAATCATTTATCACATATTATGCCTAATATGGAAATTTAGGAATTTTAATTGAATTCACATATTTTATTTCAATTACACATATCAAAATGGTTGAGAGGGAACACTGAGAATCATCTACACCATTTCCTTATGCTTATCATGGTTCGATTTAGAAATCCCTAACATAAATCGAATAAAAACTTTAAAAAATCGTAATAAATTAACCATAGCTTTAAAAATTAATCTAAGATCATACATCCTCTCTTGGACACCCCTATTATCTAGGAAAAATGATAAAATTTGGAAATTATTACTCAAACAAATGTAGGTTACTATTCATAGGATTTCAAAATAGTGATTTTTGAGCAACCCTTTCGGGTTCTTCCACTTCCTAGAGGTGTTTTAAGGCATAGAGGTTCATAGGAATTAATTTAATGGGGGTAATTTTAGCTCTAAGGGAAGAAAGAAGAAATAAAAATGGTGGGGAGGGAGAGAGATGTTGTCAAGTGAAGGAGGGAAGAAAATGGAATAGTGATTTTGACTTTTAAGAGAAATTTGACCCTTTTTATACCCCTCACCAAAAATTATTTATTTAATGCATTTTATCCCATTTTCCCTCTCTTCCATTCCTATTAAATTGCCATTTTTATTTAATAAATTCACTTTAATTATGCAACTAATGCCTTTAGAAATCGAAGCTCAAAAAATGAAGAAAATTGATTAAAAACACTATTTTTCATGTTACCCGATGTTAGAAAAGTCACTTCTTGATGTCCAAAAATTCAAATTTTACCACCATTAGACTCATTAGAATTTTTGAGTATCATGTCATATAAGTTTCATAATTTTCTGAGCAACTTTGAAAATAATTTACAGTTCAGCTTTGCCTTAGTTACTATTCCCAAGACACTATCGCAAAAACTTTCTTAACATTTTTAACCACTCTAATGACCTCCGATTGATCTCAAACTTCACCTAAAATTATTTTATGATTTCATCCGATAACTTCAATGTATCCCGAGTCTAGGGAACACTATTCATCCTGAGAAAGTACTTTTCATACATGTTGAGATTTTTAGGACGA
Source organism: Hura crepitans (assembly GCA_948208565.1). Taxonomy (NCBI): domain Eukaryota; kingdom Viridiplantae; phylum Streptophyta; class Magnoliopsida; order Malpighiales; family Euphorbiaceae; genus Hura; species Hura crepitans. Next base: position 10,754 of record CANXYI010792723.1, on the reverse strand, counting down.
TACATAGGTACATGACATTTAAGCTTATGCACGATCATTTTATTCATAAATATATCATCACATGACTTTAAAGTACTTATCATTACTTACTTGTCATACACATCATGAACATGCTATAGGCACTATATTAAATTAATATGCCTCATAAATTTCATACCACATCATAAATGCACTATGTTTCACATTTAAGTATTAAAAGAAAACATTTCCATATCATGACACTTTTATACTATAATGTACACATAGTATGAACTAAGAATAATATGACTATCCATTATACATTATCCACCAATTATGTGCACTTATCTTTTGTTCATCATAATAGAGGCATACACATATAAACTACTAAACACTTAGTCACTTTATGCATATAACATGCACATTATAACCTCTTATTTCCAACTTCACATAAATAATTCCAACTATCAATACACATTTATTGTAATGCCCATGCGTTGAGGCTCTATGAATAGTACCATTAGGTCTAGGAAGTGTGCCTAGGGTGCCGAGTCACTTGCATGAGAATCGAGGCAACAACATAGGTCATGAAGCTTTGAGGGGCTTTAAACTGATGAAAAAGGCAAAATTAAAAATTTAGTAAAACCAATAATTCATTTTGGACTATAAGCTAATGATTTATGGAGTTAAACTTAGTTGGGTTGAGAATGACCTGGGATGTGCTCGGACGGACTCGAAAATATCATACCCTGAAGCTCAAAAATTCCACTGAGTCTATTGGTGAAAGAATTTTTGAATTTTGAGCTTGTTTGCAAATTTTTATAATTTTTTAGGTTGGCATGTAAATCGAGGCAATCTAAAATTGCCCTTAATGATATAATTTGGTCACAAAAATTTTACAAGCATGTAAAAAGGATTAAATAAGGAATTTTAAAACAAACAGTCTAATTTTTTGAGATTCCTATGATTTTTAAAAATTTCCCAAAGTTTTTGCCAAAATTGAACCATTTTAAGATGGTTCGAGAGGTTGTGGGACCCACCCATACCATGAAAAGTGGCAAAATCCACTCAAAAAGAAGAAAATTTTTCTTTCCTTTTTGCTATTGAAACTGACAGAGGCTAGAAATTGAGGGACTTTGAAAGCTTAAAGTTGTTAGAAAAATCCTTCTCTTGTAATTAAGGTAAGTGAATTCTTGTATTCACTTCACGCCATCCAAATTTCATGGCTAGAATATGGTTCTAAGTGGGCTAGATTGGGGTTATAACATGGGGGTTTTTTTATGAATGTTTAAGGAATGTGATGTAAATAGATGTAGTTAAGTGGTTGTATAGTAATTGAGTTATGATTATGTGTGTGTTGCTTGTTGACCAAGAGCATTAGCTTATGTTCATATGTGTATTACTTGAGTTAGTACTTAAAAAGTGGTGTATAAGGGTCATAGTACATGTATAGGTGTGGGGGAAATGGTTGATTAATGGATATGTAATTGAGAAATGTATATATAGATGTGATTAGACTTGGATGGCATGTATATTAAGTCTATGTTGTATGAAATAATAAAGCGGCATAGAATGGGTATGATTAATATATGTATGAATGGGAATTGAGTTATGGCTAAGGCATATAGTATGCTTAGATCACCTTAGTTGGCATCAAAATGTGCATATAAGTGTGTGAAAATGTTTATACTATATATAGGATTATAAAGGTATGATAGATACTATGAAAGTGCATGGTCAAAGCCTATAGATATCATTATATCTAAGAGCTAAATCAATGAGAATGGCATGAAAATGTTGATAAAATGTGTGTAATATATATGTATGATAAGGTATAATAGTATGAACATCTTTTGACCTAATTTGTTTAGCATGAAATTAGTTTAATGTACATGATTAAAATGGCATCAAATGGAACTAAGAGATATGTTTTTAAAGATTTAATCACAAAAAAGAAATGAGTTTGAAAAATTTGCCTAAAATGAGACATTAGCATGTCACTAAAGTGAACTTCGAAATGGCATGAAATGTAACCTAAAACTTATGCTTAAAGTGGCTAGTGTGAGATAATGATATAGAATGGCATGTATGCCTATGGTTTGGCCTTTTAAGTGGCTTAATTTATGTTGGCTTTAGGCCTATAAACAATGTGAATTTATTAGTGAAAACTACATTAAAAAAGGATGTGAATTGGCCTTTAAAATGATTATCACAAGTTAAAGAAATGACCTATAACTGTTTAAAATGGACCATTACCTGAATCAAATATATATCTGGATAGTAAATGGCTATTGAATGGAAATTTAATATGTGAATAAACTAAGAATAATATAACTTAAATATTGGTCAACACATGATCTAAAAGTGGAATTGGAAATTTACCTAGTACTGTCTAATTATGGCAATACCAGACCGTGCTAAAATTAGACTGTTCGATAAAAATAATATCTATATGTTTTTCTCTTAATAATATTATAAAAAGGGTAATTAGTAAAGAAAGAAACATAAATTGAGGTTAATGGCCTATTAGTTAGACACCTACTTGATGGGTTGATCGGTCAACTTAGGGATTTTAGCAACTGCTTCACTGTCTAATTTTTAGGCAAGGCTGGTATAATGGTCTAGGTCCTTTTTGGGGCTATTGTACTAGTTTGTTAGATAGATAATCATATTCTTTTGCACACTTGATGCCATTTACCTAATTATGTCGATGCAGCAGCTTAGGTCCTAGAGGGCCACTATGTAATGCCCGTGTTTTGAGGCTCCGTAAACAGTGTCACTAAGTTTGAAAATTGTGCTCGGGGTGCCGGGTCACTTACACGTAAATTGAGGTAGTGACACTAGTCTTAGAACTTTAAAGGCCTTTAAAATGATGAAAAAGGCAAAATTTAAAATTTTAGTAGAACCAATAATTCATTTCAGGCTGTAAGCTACTTATCTATGTAATAAAAATCTTTCAGGTTGAGAATAACCTGGGATGTGCCCACACAGACCCAAAAATATTAGACCCTGAACCTCAAAAATTTCACTAAGTCCATTAGTGAAAGAATTTTTAAAGTTTGAGGTCGTTTACAAAATCTCATAATTTTTTAGGTTGGCATACAAATCGAGGTAGTTTGAAAACTATCCTATTGATGGAATTTGGCTGCAAAAATTTTTGAGCATGTAGAGGGGATTAAATTATGAATTTTAAAACAAACGGTGTAATTTTTTGAGGTTTGTGTGAATTTTAGTGAATTTTTGAAGTTTTGCCAAAAAAATTGAGCCATTTTAGAGTGGTTCAGGTGGTTGTGGGACCCACCCATACCAAGCCAATTGGCATAGGGGCCATGCTAAGTGGCAAAGTGGATAATTCCACTTGAACAAAGAAAAAAAAATTCTTCCTTTGGCTATTGAAATCGATGCCACTCTCCCTTTTAATGGCTATTTTCATCTTCTTTCTTCAGTCATTTCTACATTCTCTTAATTCCTATATTTAAATTGGTGTGTTAGGCACTTGAGGGAAGAAAAATCAAGGCAAAAGGAGCTCTCAAGAATTAAATAAAAATCATCAAAGTTTGCTAGTCAGAAGCAGTCCAGCAAGTGAACAAAGTGAGTTTTCATGACTTTTTCTTGGGTTTCCTTGGTTCTTTTTTAGGCTATTAATAGTTCCTTGTGATGCCTAAGGACTAAGAGTGAGTGTGTGAATTGTGTTTGAGGTGAATTGAGGTAAGAAAAGGCTTGAAGAAAAGGGGGAGAAGTCATCATGGAAGGGCTAGAATTGAGGTATTGGCAAGCTTGAAGTAGTGTCCTTGAGAGGTAAGTGAATTCTAACATTCACTTCATGCTCTTAATTTTTATTCATGGTTGGAAAGTGATTTAAAGAATGGCTACAGTAGTGTTTTAAGTGGTTCAATGTGGAGTTTGAATGAATCCTTAAAGAACCTAATTTAAATGAATGTTAATTAAATTTTTGTAATAGAATTGGCTTGTCATGGTGTTAAAGTGCTTACAGACTATGAGGTTTTGGGGACATAAATGTGTGTGTAAGGCCTATTTGAGCTGTTTTTAGGTGTAAAAAATGGTTAAGGCATGATATTAGAATGAATAACCTTATGGTTGGGTTGTTTAAATGATGTTTAGTGTGTTTTCTATTAATGGTCGAGAGTTTGAATATGAGTTATGTGGATGAATTGTTTGATTAAATAATTAGATGTAGTGTTTAGGATTGGCAACAAGATTGATTGATGTATGAATGTATGGAAATCTCACAATGGTAGAGGCATATAAGGTGTATATAAACCTTAAATTGGCATGGAATTGTGTATGTATGTGTATGTATATGCTTAGCTTATGGATAAAAGGTGGGATATGTGATAAAAACCATTAAGATGCATGATTAACACCAATGGGTAGCTATACCTGAGAGCTAAACTTATGGAAATGGCATAACATTGTTGATAACATGTGTATAACGGTTATGTATGAAAAGACATGATAATGTGAGCATGTTTAGTCTAAATCGATTGGCATGAAACTAGTTATATGTACATAATTGAAAATGGCATGAAATGTGGTTAAGTATTGGCATGTAAAATGGACTTAAAATTAACTAGGAAAGGACTTGAGAAATGGTTTATAATGTGCCTTTAAAGGCTATTATTATCTATGATTACATGTAATGGCATTTAAGCCTATGTTTTGGCCTAGTGATTGTATGGCTTAGGGCCTATGAACATTGTGGAAATAATGCTAAAAACTGCACTAAAAAAATGTTGAGAATTGAAACCAGAATTGGCTTGTGAAACTTGACGTAATAACCTATAACTGTCCAATTTGGCCATTACCTGAACCAAAAATACCACTGGACAGTAAATAGCAAATATTTGAGAAATAGTTATGAAATAAATTCAAGCATAATATAATATAATTTTTGGAAATTCCAATACTTGAAAATACTCCTGAGAATTTACTCGGTACATCCTAATTATGACCATACCAGACCGGGTTAAAATTGAATTGTGCAATAAAATTTATAACTAACTACTTTCATTTTTAAATATTATAAGAAGTTAATTTGTGAAGGAATGAACATAAATTGAGTTACATGGCCTATTAGTTAGACACCCACTAGATGGGTTAATCGGTCAACTTAAGGATTTTAGCAGCTGTTACACTATTTACTTTTTAGACAAGGCTAGTACAGCGGCCTAGGTCCACATTGGGGCCACTATACTAGTCTGTTGGATAGACAATTGCCTACCTTTGCTACCTAATGCTAATCACTTTATTTGCCAGCACAACAATATAGGTCTCAGAGGGCCATTACACTAGTCTGTTGAATAGACCAGTCTGCTAGGTAGACCCAATTATACCATCACTGATATTCAAATAGGACCGTTACAGTGGCCAAGGTCTCGTAGGGCCACTGTACTAGTTTATTAGACAGACCAGTCTATTGGATAGACCACACCTCATTATTTGCACCTTGGGTGCGATAACTTATTCAGGCTGGTGCAGCGATCGAGGTCCCAAATGTGGATCATTGCACTATTTTATTCCCTATATGTCCGGTGTATGTTGGTGTCATCTTTCTAGTTAGGTCAGTTGAAATAAATTAAATAAGAAAAATATAAATCATATGTGATATTGGAAAATGAAACAAGGTATAATTTGAGACAATCACCTGAATAATTAGGCAATACACAAACAGGGGCATTTTGGTAATTTCACATGTGCAATGCTTATGCTTGATTAGTAAAGATTATGCAGGCTATTTTTAATAATGATTTTAAAAGTATGATTTGCTTGGTTTGGAATGATGAAATGAATGAATTATAGACATGAATTGGTACAAGGGTAATTTTGTAATTTAGTACATAATTATTTTAAATTGAACTTAATAATTAGAATAAGTTAATATTATGACCATATATGCATGAATTAACTACCTGACATATTTTAAATGCTTGAATCCACCACTGAGTATTATATACTCAGTGTACCTATTTTGATATGCAAGTATTCTTTATCAGTAGATAGCCTCGTAATACATGTAGGTAAGTTCAAAGGACAAGTTATAAAGTTGCTATATGTTTAGTATACAATTTTGCACTCATGTACATAGGTGGGGAATAGGTACCATATAAAAGGTTCTATTTATAGTGTGGTTTGTGTTTTGTAATTAGTGTATTATTAGGCTATATTTGAATGTGTGATTGTCTATACTTGATGATATAATATGTGAGCTTGAGGTTCTAGAGTATGTTTATTTGATTAAGGCTTAAGGCCTATGTTGTTGCTAATAGAATATTGATGTTATATTGATACTAAGAGACCCGAAGGGTCCAAGAGATATAGAATAAGTTATTAAAGTGTTTTACAAGTGTTGAAATTTTTGGATAGGGACTCGAACAATTGTTATGCTATCAAATTTTAGGAAATACCTAACTATCCACTAAATTGGCCAATATGGGTACGAATAATATGGTATGACCATAAGGAATTCATAAGGACAAACAAAAATGTATTTGGAGTCAGATAGTACTAAATTTTACAAAATGAGTAAAAGTTAAATGAATGAGCATGGGAGAAATTTGAAGATGGGTGACTAGCAGGAAGTGCACCATTTATTGGGTTTCTTCGGGAATCTAGTAGAGGGTGTCACACACTACACTAGTTTGTTAGACAGACCAGTCTACTAAGCAGACTAGATTATGACATCACTAATCTTCAAATAGGGCAGGTACAGTAGCCAAGGTCCCGGAGGGCCAGTGTACTTATCTATTAAATAGACCACATCATGTTACTTGCACCTTTAGGGCTATGACTTGATCAGGCTGATGCAGCAATCAAGGTCTAAAGTGTGGATCACTGCACTATTTTAGTTTCCCTCTAAGTCCAGTGTGTTGAAGTGTCATCTATCTAGTTGGGACTATTAATTAACTGAAATAAATAACATACAACATTGATAATGGCAGATATTATTGAATTTTCTAGATTTTGGCATAATTAATTGAATGAATAATTAGTATATATCATTAACAGTATTTTGGTAATTTTACATGTATAACAATTATTGACCTAGTAATTTAACTGTCTGAATGTTATCACTAATAATGGCTTAAATTTATGATTTTACTTGACTTTAAATAATTAAATAGATGATTGACTGTCATATACATGTGCAAGGGTATTTTGGTAATTAGACACAAATAACTTAATTATTGGCTTAATAACCTAGATTAGATAATATTAACTTCGTATATGTATGAATAAGCTATGTGACATGATTTAAATGCTTGAGTTCACCACTGAGCATATTATATACTCAACGTACATGTTTTGGTGCATAGGTAACCAGAACAGAGATACAACCTCAAAAAGCGTGCAGCCAGAGTTCAGAGGATAGTTGCTAAAAAGTTTAAATGTATATCTTGTATAGCTTTTGCACTCCATGTACATTGGTGAGAAAAGGGTATCATGTAACTGGTTACGTATATATATAATATAGATAGAGTTTTGTAATAAGTAAATTATTAGATTTTGTGCATGTATGGTTTTGTTCATGTGTTGTTAGTGATATATGAGCCCAAGGCTCTAGGACTATAAGTATGTTGATTGTGGCTTAAGGCTTGTGTGAATGAATTGATAGACTGATGATGTTAGGTTGATATCTGGGGGACTAGAAGGGTCCAGTAGACGTGGAATATGTTTATAGAAGTCCTATTACAGGTTTAAAATTTTGGATAGTCACCCGAACAGCTGTTATGCTGCCAGATTTAAGTAAAAATATTGAGAAGTCTTAAAATAGCTATTTATGGAATAAATAGACTTGTATTATGGTGCCCTCCACCCAATTTGTACACCGGACCCAAACGGGCGACGTGTGCACACAAAATGATATCCAAATCCATTATCTAAAATCACTTAAAATTTAAAACTTTTTATATAAGGAAACATTGCTTGACTCAAATATAAAATAAAACATTAAAAACCTTTTTAGCATGCAAACCGAGATAAACATTGGGGCCATCGTGTCAAAAATTTGGTAGTATAACAGCTATATCAGAACACTTTCCCAAATTTTTACCTATTTAAAAACTTTTTTATATAATCAATAAACTCATCTCAAACTCCAATGGGTCTTCCTAACCCTCCAATCATAACATAAATAGAATGAGCCTCAGGCTCTCTATAATCAATAATCTCACATGCAATATCATTAATCAACACATAGCAAGTGAGAAGTAGAAAGTAAAATCCATAGTTCAAATATTTCATACAAAAATCCCCTGTAAAATACAGATTAGACCTAATCCCTTCGAGATTATAAGAGCACACTAACTATTAACCATTACATTTACATCATCATTACTATTACAAAAAGAGTACAAAAATACCCATGTAGGGGTTATCTTCGTGTCTCCTGATATGCAAAAGCTTTGGCTCTAATCTACTACCCTATTACCTATGCATTGCAAAAAAGCAATACACTAAGCTTTCACTTAGTGGTGTAATCAATTTAACTTGTAAAAAGGTTAGTTATAGCATGTCCACAAATGCACACAAGCCATATTTAGTTTAAAAATCACAAACATGCATATTCAGTGTCTTAAATGCAAACATGCACATTTCATGCAATACTCATGCCTTTAAATATCAATCATACCAAAAATCACAAACATACTATAATAATTAATTATAGGCTATAAGGCACAACATATATCATATTATCATCATAGCACTTGTAAAAACCAATACTATAGTCATACATTGCACAGAATAATGATATACATGTTTTTCGATCATAATTGCCATTATGCACACATAAACTCATATATGCACATCATAACTGTCCATATTAATGTTTTGAGTCGTATTAGCATATAATCACCATTTATAGCCATACTAATGATAATAAACATATTTATACACCTTAAGACTGATTTTGTGTCATTCGACTCCATTATGTACATATGTCACAAATTATTGCCAATTAACATATAATTTTAGTTTATGCATTTTTAAGCCATTTTAATTGTTTAATTTATGCCCATATTAACAAGATAACTAACCAAGACTGGATAACAGAATTACTTAGGCTTGAAGGCACTCATACCCATAAGTACGTCTACTTAGGCCTGAAGGCTCTCACATCCATAGAAGCATAAACTTAGGCTCGAAGGCTTTCATATCTATAGATATGTTACACTTAGGCCCAAAGGCTCTCATACCTTTTAGGTATGTAAATATTAGGCCCGAAGGCACTAATGCCCATTAGCATGTAAACTTAAGCCTAAAGGCTCTCACATCCTTAGATGCGTAATCAAACTTAGGCTTGAAGGCTTTTATGCCTATTGGCACATAAATCAAAGACCCGTAGGTCTCATACCCAAAGGTATGCTAGTAGCTGCTACAATCTTAGTTCACTAGTCAACCTATCCAAACTAGGTTGTCTAACTATATAGGCATCATCAAACATGTCATTATGTGTCAAATTAACCAATTTCACTTTTCATATTATTATATTTCTTAAAATCACCATTGGCCTTATTGCACCTTTACATGGCCTAAACATATACACTTGGCCAACTTAGACCTATTGATGTCCATTACACCTATAGGATCCATTTCTAAGGTGTAATGGCATCGGACACAACATCATACCTATATGTCACATAAAAACTCAAATATTGATTTAAACAATCATTTCATGGCCCTTTCAAATATTCATATTCAAATGGTCACACATAGCTTTTCATGTACTTATAACACATATATCATCAATATATATCAAAATTTCATTTTAAGCATGTTAGCACATCGTATTCATATACATACGATATTTTCACATCGACAAGAACATGCGCACACACATTATCGCACTTACCATTTCATGTAGGCTTAATGCCACACATATGTATATCAAGTCATTCCATAGCAATATACCATACTTTACATCTATTAGACATGTTCAAATCATATAATAACTATACGCACACATTTCTAGGCATACAACACATAACATGGCATAATCGATTTTTAACTTGCATAATGCATTAATAAATTCCATATTAACATTCTCGCAATTTCTATCACCCATATCCACTTCAAACCATCTCATATCATCCATTTATCATTCCATTCATCATAAATTATGATTATATCATTTATTGTATTTTTATGCATTTAATACCATTTGGTACCAATATGGACATAAAGCAAATACTTCATTAAATGCAAATTTGAGGCAATTTAAAGTGATTACACATACTCAATAAGGTCATATAGGACACCCGAAGTCAGCCTAGGCCTTCTTCTTACTTTAAGAGGCTCGGGTTGTCATTTTGCCTATGAATACAAAAGGGTAAAAAAATCAAAAATTAATATAAAATAATATAAACATCAAAAAAATATTTCGAACCTATATATGTACTCTACAACACCTAAGGAACTCGTGAAAAATAAAATTTTGCAAAAAAGAAAAACCTAAGAGATAGGAGGTTACTATTCATCTCGAGATTCTTTTAAGTTTTTCTCCCAAATTACTTTACCATTCCTAAAGATTTTGGTGTCTACGAACTCGTCTTAGGATGCTCTTCATTTTGAGTACAAGCTTATAGGGTGGGTTAGCTTGAGGAAGGAGGAATCAAAGGAAGAAAAAGAGAGGGAGAGTAGGCATGATTTTTGTGTGGAGGAAGTGGCGGATGGTGATGTATGGTATGAACGGGTGGAAAGGATTTTTCCCCTATTTATTCTTTTTCAAAAAAATAATTTTTCTTTGCTTTAAAAAATTATTATAACTGATAGGAAAG
>CANXYI010792673.1:0-10508 GCA_948208565.1 Hura crepitans | reverse complement strand
TGGCTTTAAACCATAACTCATCATCATTGTTTTTATACACACCTCTTGACAATAAAAAAATGAATCGACTATGGTTGGAAAATAAATTCCTTTATGTCCATAAAATGACCAAAATATGTCCTTCTAAACTTCTTAAGTTGCTCCTCACTTAACTTTTTCTTTTTATATACATAAAAATAGCTTCAACCCTCATTGGAAGAATCATCTTTGCTGTGAAATTATCTTCTTTTTTCAAGATAAGGTCCAACTCCTAAAAATTAAAACATACAAAAGGAATAAATAAAAAACAAAAGTCCATAAATAAAAAAACAACATACCAAATAACAAAGATGGCAATGCAAAAGTCAATGCCTCTTTTGGTTTCGAAGGCTACAAAATAACTAAAGAAAAGCGAAAATGGCTGAAACCATTGCTGAAGAAGTAAAACAGAAAACTAATAAAGTTCATTAACACGCACGTCTTAATTTCTCTCAAATCTCAATTAACATATCTTTCAAATTAACAAGTGCAAGCGTTCGAAATTATCTATGCTAAAAAAAACTATAAGATTCATATGTAGAAATATAAACATAACAAAGCTAAGAAATGGGTTTTAGAGTTAGGCGAAAAGGAATATATATTTACTGATAATCTTAAAATCTTAAAAAAAAAAGTGCCTAAATAATCACCTCCTCTCAATTTAGACATCTATTCATTCATTTGTTTCTTTAAATTAAAAAGCCTAAAAAGACAAAAAGCAATTGCATGTACATGTTTTTCATATATATAGATAAAAAAATTGAAAAAGAAAATTAAAAGTGGTGGTTCAAAGCACTTGGCTCCTATTGTTAAACTAATGCTAGTAGCAACTCGTTAAACCAAGAAATTTTTTTTTTCATTGGACACTGAATGATAATATATTTAAAATGAAGAAAACTTTCAGTTACTACAAAATAACTGAAGAAAAAGACAAAAATGGATGAAATCATTGTCGAAGAAATTGAATAGAAAATGAAGCAAAGCAAAGAGATGTAGAAACTACCGTAATTGACTGAGAGAAGCAACAACTTGATATCATAACTAATGCAAAATCAAATGGAGAAACTATAAAGATGGATAGGATTAATGCAACATATAACTGTCTTCTCGGTTTGTTGATCCTTGAAAAGCCAAATGCATAAAAATCAAATTTGTTTAGCATAGAAACAACTAAAACATGAAATCGAGAGAAACAAATGAATTTGTGGACCAAAATCAGAGAAATGAAAGAAATAAAAGGATGAGAAACAAAGGAGAGATGATTTGGATAAACCGACGAGACATGATTTAGAGTTATAATATTTGGTGTATTTTTGAAATTTAAAACTTAAAAAAAAAAGTAAGTTTGAAAATTAAAATTTTATGGTAAATTTTTGAAAAATAAAGATAAAATTGATGTATATTATATAATTTTGTGCTTAAAAATCTAACTTTATTTTCAATTTTTATATTTTACTTTATACCCTCTGTACATGTCAAAATTTGCTTTATTTAAATTTTTTTTCACTTCTCACCACAAAGTCAATTGATCTTTTTTTTTTTTTTAAAATATCCAAGTTTCACTTTTGGCTTCCTTTTTTTTTTTTATTTCATTCTCTCTTTTGATTTTATCTGTGAAAGTTGAAATTTCAATTCTATTTTTTCAAAAAATCCATTCTTTTAAATACTTTTCAATCTACACTATATTTAATTATTTTTAAAAAAATTATTTAGATAAAAATGAGTGTTCATTTAGTATATTCAAATGTATCGATTATGGATCACATTATAATATTTTTTATCCATTGGTTTAAATGTGATACATTCAGTACACCGAATATATATAAACATGATTAAATAAGAACCCCCTATCTTTTTTCTTAGGAAAAAAAATTGGATAAAGTCGCAAACTATGTTGCATAGATTTAGATACACATACCCATGTCAATATGAATATGGATACAAAATGCAAAATTTTCTAAAAAAATAAAATATGAATATATTATCTATTATTAATAAAAAATTATATATAATTAATAATCAAAAAAGTCCTTGGCAATAAACTGGTGATCACTGCTATTGAGTACTTGAACAGATAGAAAAACTTGTCCTAGGGAGGCCTGGGAGCAAAACTTCGATGCCTAAGTTAGTAAGGCCTGGGAGACAAGATGGTAGATAGCCAAAATATGCAAATTTTTTTTTGTGCCTTAACTATACCTGTGAGGGAGCACACATTTTTATAGTTTCTACTGGTCCCTTGTGTAGAATACTGATGTTAATTAACTTGAATTATAGTGACCCCGGTTCATAAGTATTTCCAGCTATTTGGGCTTTAGTGAGGTTTATTGAGCCCAAAGTCATTATGATAATATAGGCGTTGCCATTTGTGCCCCTTTAGGGCAGTTCGATGATCAGACATGCAATTTTTAAAGAAGAATATAAGAGATGGATTCTATAGTTCATGGGTGACCGAATGGATCCGAGTGGGTCTTTTAGAATCTAAAGAATAGAGCCCAATTAGTATGAGGGAAGGCTCTCAAATTCGGAATAAGGAAATTCGATCAATCTAAAGGAAGGCTCTCAAACTTTGAGTAAGGAAATCCTATCGGTATGAGGGAAGGCTCTCAGATTTAGAGCAAAGAAATTCAATCAATATGAAAGAAGGCTTTTAGATTATGTGTAAAAAAATTCGATCATTCTGAGAGAAGGCTCTCAGACTTTGAGGAAGGAAATCTGATTAACCTAAAGGAAGGCTCGTAAGCTCTGAGCAAAGAAATCCAATCGATTAAAGGGAACGCTCTCAAATTTGGAGTAAGAAAATCTGATTGGTCTGAGAGAAGGCTTTCAAAATTTACATAAGAAAATTCAATCTATTTGAGGGAAGGCTTACAGACTCTACATAAAGAAATCCGATCAGTTTGAGGGAAGGCTCTTAGACTTTGAGCAAGCAAATCTAGCTGGCCCGAAGGAAGGCTCTCAAACTCTAAGAAAGAAAATCCAATCTATTTAAGGGAAGGCTCACAGATTCAGAGTAAGGAAATTCAATCAGCTAATATCCTCTCTAAACATCTTGTTGACCAATCTTTGGTAAGTTGCTCTTATGTTTTTTAGGCCAAATGGCATGACATTATAACAAAAAGTGCCTTCATAGGTAATGAAGTTGATTGGGGCTATACATTAGAATTTGGTAGTATCTTGAGCTAGCGTCTAAAAAAGAGTAGACTTCATATCTAGCTATGGAATCCACTAGGTAGTTGATGCATGGGAGTGGGTAGTTGTCCTTACGGCATGTTTTGTTCAGGTCCATGAAATCTGCGCACAAGCACATCTTGCCATTCTTCTTCGTGACTAACACAACGTTGGCTAGCCACTCAAGGAAGAAGACCTCGCTGACAAATCTTGCGACTATAAGTTTTCATGTTTCTTCTTCAATGACCTTCTTTTGATCAGCTGAGTATCGGTGTAGTTTCTGCTTGATCAGTTTTGCTTGTGGATCCATGTTCAATCTATGGCACATGATCTTTATCTTCAGCTTATTCTCGGTATATTTTCGATAGCCAAGTAAAAATGGATTTGTTTATGATAAGACTTTAAGGACTTTATTCTTGGTTCGTTCAAGAATTTAGCTCCCAATTAACACTGTCTTGCTCGATTCTACCTCTACTGCCATCATTTTGCTATCTAGTATCGGCCTTAGGTGTTTTGGCTTTAGGTCATCGACCAAATTGAGGTCGAGTGTCTCTTTAGCCTCCTTTATAGTGGTGACATAGGATTTGTGAGCCGCTTATTGATTCCCTCAAATTATCACGACACATTTTTTAATGGGAATTTTCTTCACCATATATCAAATGATGGTCACTGCCCCTTTTCAAATAACACAGGTCATAGGATATCTATTACCATCAAATTGCAGTTGAAGATATGGGATACTTCTTCCTCTCCTAGTTCTACATGCAACTCTACAGCGCCTGCTATGGGGATGGTGGCATTACCTATCCTGATTAGTGGTGTGCGAATTAGTTTAAGCTCATTGAGGGGAAGATTCATCCTCTTATAAGTGTCGAGGGTCAAGAAGTTCACCACGCTTCTATTATCCACTAGTATCCTTTTTACTATAAAGTTAGCTATTCATCCTTGCACCACTGGTTGTGATGGTAACTGGAGGCAATTCTTTAGACATGGCTAAAAAGAATACTCCCTTTGCTATTTTCTTTCTTGTTAATGTCCTTGTTGGTTTTCATGGACTCGTACGCAGTAAAAATTAAATATACATGGAATCCTAGCAAAGTTTGGAACATTAAAAAATTGAAAAACAAAAGTTAAAAAAATCAAAAAATAAAAATTTTTCATAAATTGTTTATGCAATTCCAATTTGCAGCTTTTCACCTCACCAAGTTATCGCAAACCACAGCAATCCTCTCGGGAACACCTCCAAGATATCCATACCAGTAGCAAATTC
Source organism: Hura crepitans (assembly GCA_948208565.1). Classification (NCBI taxonomy): domain Eukaryota; kingdom Viridiplantae; phylum Streptophyta; class Magnoliopsida; order Malpighiales; family Euphorbiaceae; genus Hura; species Hura crepitans. The sequence continues at coordinate 6,052 of CANXYI010792673.1, read as the reverse complement.
AAATAAGAACTCTCTAAGAAGTGCACAAGTGAATTTTATTTCTAGGTGCTAGTAAAAAATAAAATTCAAGAAGAAATAAGAAGAAGAAGGCTCAAAAGGAGGTGAATTTGCAGCAATAGTAAAGAATGATTCTCTCTATTATTGCTCACTTATTGTGAATGACTTCACAAGGGCTTTTATACCCTTTTTATTCACCCCTAAATCAAAATTTTCAACCTTTAAACCCCTAAAAGATTGAACAAAAAATGAGCTTTTAATTAATTAATTGAAAAGCCTAATTTTGACCCAGTTACTTAAAACATTTAATTAATATTTTAAACATTTTTCTTGGGCTCCAAGCACAATAAGCCTTCTCATTTTATTTCTTCTTATTTAATGACATCCCATATCATTAAATACTTTGTTGTTTTACCTCATTAATTTGCTCTTATCAATGTGTGACCCTATGGATTTTTTAAGCACATTAGAAATACACGGTGGAATAGAGTCCTAGTCCAACTGGGACTCTATAGATGCAATCCTATTGAATCAATACCAATTCTCTAATTAATATAACACTTATTTACAAATCAAAAAAGGCATCTATCCATGCATCATGACCACCTAAGTGTCAGAAAGTCAAGTGGTTTGACTTAACCCTTACATATCTAGTTACAACGCAATAAACTCTTTTCAACATCTTTTATCCCATCCAGTTTAGAGTATGGACTTATGTCAGCTCAAAACTTAACTAAGTATGTCTAATTAAGCCTTGGACATATTGATATGATAATTTCACCTTTATTTTAAAAATGCCGTTTGTGAATCCCATTCATACATGGCATTTTACTTTGGCCAATGTATTCTAAATAAAGATTACTCATCAGAACTATGAGATAAACTCCCCACTGTAATCTAAGGCAGTGAATCCTTTATTAATTATTACCCTATCTTTAAATATGTCATGCCATATCTAAGCACTTCACTATGTATACTTCTTATTCGAAGTAAAAGCTTTGAAGTCAAAGTATATCACTCCATATTTAAGATAGCTAATGATCTCAAGTATAAGGATACTTGCACCACTGATATGATGAGATACTTTCACAGACATAGATTAAGTATCCATGTGAAGATCTCATGGTGGGTCTCCGATGTACTTACTTCCCAAGTATGTATTCACATGTTAACTTCAAGCATCTTTATACCTGCAACTTCTAAGAACTATTGCTTGATTCAATCAAAAAGTATAACATGTGCTGACCTGTTCGCATTAATGATGTCTCATCTTGTTAATATTATGATAAGGGATATTTAGGTATATCACATTTGTATGCAATAAGAATCTCATATTATAAACATTTTATTATTTCCTCTGCACTATGTTTTATACTAGGGATTTCATGACATAGTTTAAGACATTGCAAGTAACTATAAGTAATATATAAAAGTACTATGATATAAATAGAAGTGCCTTTTGTTGTAAATCAAAGTTTATTATGTACACAAAATTTCCTTATTACATGCAAGCTTTAGGGCATACTTTTAACTATCTCCCACTTACACTATAGTCAATCTTTTATGTACCTAATACCCATATTATTTACATAAAGATTGAATATGTTATAAGAAAATGCCTTAGTGAGAGGATTAATAATGTTCCTATCAAAGAGGACTCTTTCAATCTTTACATCTTACCTCACTACTATCTCTTTGATGAGATGGTAATACCTGACTACTTGCTTAGATCATTTATGAGATTATGGTTCATTGGCTTGTGCAATAGCCCCATTGTTGTTGCAATACAATAGTATTGGGTCATCAATGGTTGGTAACACTCCTAGTTCAGTGATAAACTTCTTGATCCATATTGCTTCCTTAGCTGTATCAGAAGTTATAATATACTCTACCTCGATTGTTGAGTCTATAATTGCATCATATTTGGAACTCTTCCAACTAACTACACCTCTTACAAAAAAGTACATAAAACCTGATTGGGATTTGCAATTGTCTTTATTAGACTAAAAAGTTGGCATCTATATACTCGCTTACTTGTAAATCTCCTTCTCCTTATACTAAGAATAAATCCTTAGTTCTTCTCAAATACTTAAAGTTATTCTTAATAATCACCTAATGTTTCTCTCTATAGTTGGATTAGAATCTACACATGATACGCAGAACAAATGCTACATTAGGTTTAATATGTAACATAGCATACATGATAGATCCTATAGCCGAGGCATATGGGATCCTACTCATGCGTTCTTTTTCCTCTTATGTCCTGGGACACATAGACTTAGAAGGAATTTTTTCGTGAGTCATTAGATTGAATGCTTTCTTTGAGAGATATATGCTAAACACCTTTAGCATCTTGTCTATATATATAGACTGTGAAAGACCAATCAACCTCTTATATCTATCTCTATATATTCGAATCCTGAATATGTAGGTTGCATCACTAAGGTCTTTTAAGGAGAATTTCTTAGATATCTAAATCTTAACCGATTGCAGTATAGAGACATCATTTCCCATGGTTGATATGCCATCCATACATAATATTAAGAAAACAACTGCACTCTCACTAACCTTCTTGTAAACACATGGTTCATCTAGATTTTGTGAGAACCTAAACTCTTTGATTGTCTTATCAAAATGGATGTTCTAGCTCTTAGAAGCTTGCTTCAATTGATAAACAAATCTTTAAAACTTACAGACTTGATTGCCATTTATGGATGTAAAACATTTAGGTTGGGTCAAATACATTTCCTTTGACAATTTTTCACTAAGGAAAGTTGTCTTTATATCTATTTGTCAAATCTCATAATCATAATAAGTAGCCATAACAAGCAAAATCCAAACGGATTTAAGCATTGTAACTAGAGAAAGGGTTTCATTAAAGTCAATAACTTTTTTTTTATGATAGTCGTTCACTACCAATCGAATTTTATAGGTAATCACATTAACTTCCATGTTGGTCTTCTTCTTAAAAACCTATTTGCACCTAATGTGTTTTATCCCTTCATATGGATTAACTAAGGTCTATACTTGGTTATCATACATGGAATCCATTTCAAATTTCAAATTCTTAAGCCATGAGTCTGATTCTGAACTCTTCAGAACCTCCTCATAGCTCGTGGGCTCATGGTCCTCCACTACAGTCACTTCCTTATCCTAGTCTATAAGAAATCTATATCTCTTTAGAGCAATCCTAACCCTAGTAAATGGTCTAGGAAATTATGTTTCCATGGGTTTTTTTATTATCTTATCACTATGAGTAATAGAGCTATGATCAATCAGTTAATATGCTTCTATTTATGGATCTTGAACTTCATTAAGTTCAACTTTACTCTTACTATCTTTCATAAGAAACTCTTTCTCTAGAAAGATTGCATGCTTTGAAATGGACATCTTTTGTTCCGAAGGATGATAGAAGTAGTATCTCAAAGCTTCCTTTAGATACCTCATAAATAAACACTTATTAGATTTAACATCAAGCCTATCTGACATTATTCTCTTCACATATATAGGGCATCCCCATGGTTTTAAATGTGAAAGAATTGGCTTTTTTTATTACACCATATAATCTTTTATTCCAAAAGATGATAGAAGTAGTATCCCATAGTTTCCTTTAGATACCTCACAAATAAGCACCTCTCAGATTTAACATTAAGCTTATTTGACATTATTCTTTTCACATATGTAGGGCATCCCCACACTTTTAAATGTGAAAGAATTGGTTTTTTATTACACCATATCTTATACGGGATAACATCAATCGATTTTGATGGAACTTTATTTAAAAGATAAACAACAGTTTTTAATGTATAACCCAAAATGATCGAGGCAACTCTGTAAAGCTTATCATAGATCGAACCATGTCCAACAAGGATCAATATCTCCTTTCAAATACACTGTTATGCTCTAGTGTATTTTGGAGAAGTCTAATGAAAAAAATATACCATTATCTCCTAGATAACTCTAAATTCCATAACTTTAATATTCTTCACCCCGATCTAATCGAAGAGTCTTAATACTTCTATTAAGTTATTTCTTAACTTTATATCTAAATTCTATAAACTTTTCAAAGGCTTCAAATTTGTACTTTATCAAGTACACATACCATATCTAGAGTAATCATTAATAAAGGTAATAAAGTAGAGAAACCCACCTCTTGTATGTGTGGTCATATATCCGCATACATCTATATGTATAAGGTTCAAAAGCCTATTAGAATGTTCATATATTCCAATATAAGGTGTCTTTGTCATTTTACCTAATAAACAGGACTCGTATGTTTTAATTGATTCATAATTAGATAAACCTAAGTCACCAAACTTGTGTAACTTATACATGTGTTTCTCGTTTATATAGCCTAAACGACAATGCCACATTCTCCTTTTGTATCTTAGTATTAATATTATAGAATTCCTTTTGATTATCAAAAACAGAAATTCCATTGCATTAAAGTCTTTTGTAAATTAAGCAACCCTTGCTCTTATTAATGTTAATATTAAAATCTCATTTAGTACGACAAGATAAAGAAATAATGTTCTTGTTTAAAGAAGGAACAAAATAACAATTATTAAGTTTCAATACAAGACTTAAAGGCAAATACAAATTTTATGTTCCAATAGTTAATGCAACAATTCTTGCTCCATTTACTACCTGTAGGTCCACATCACCTTTACTTGTATTAATCTCAATAATACTGATACCGAAAGTTGAAGCATTACATGCTCCTTCTTTATTGGAGACACAATGTAAGCTTTGAAATTCCTATTTTGGGTTTAGTCTCTTTCTACTTCCATAGGCTTTCAATTAAATAGACTGTAATTTATGTTCCCAATAAAAAAAATTTCATCAGATTTACCATGCTTTTGTGATTATATAATTAATTCTTAATTCTAATATATCATAAAATCATGGAATTGAAGCCTAACACTTTTAACTCTTGAAGTGTCCTCCATTATCTTCAAATGAAATAATGTCTTAATATCATATATCTTTTATTTCATAAGATGATATTTGATGATTTGAGTATCACATGCCTATGCTCTTTTTAAAGTTTAAGAGACATAGAAGCAATCATATTGCCATCCCCATGTGCTTTTAAAAAAGCTTCTAACTCCCAATTAAAATTTTCATTAATCAAAGGAGGTGGAATATATGTGTCCAACTCATATCTATCTTCTCACTTCTGAGAACTGTTCTCATATTTTAAAGTTATTTTAGTCAATATTGGCATCAAGAATTGTGTACAAATTCAGGTTAAATGTACTTATGATGTAGTAAAACAACTGACATGTAAAGATTAAAACATGTTAAAGTATAATTATGTATATGAATGCATTTTATAAGGTCTTTTATAAAATCCATATTTACTCCCACTATTTTATTACAAACCAATAATCCTTAATAATTGATCTGGGAAATTCGGTTGGAAACTCTCTTAGTGGGTCAATATCTATTTTGGTTAAGGTCAAAGCCTTGAGTATGCTCAACAAGCCCAACCGCTAAATAAATGGCAGGCGTCATATGCAACTACTGATCATTGAGTCATTAACACTTAATGCATATGTGTCACTTACATATTTTTCCAATTTTGCTTCATCATTATTAGCCTTGCATACGCTCAACAAACTAATAATCATGCTAAGATGGACCTATTAATATGATTTGAACATATCCAATATAGCATGGGCTTTAATATGCTTAACAACCCAATACTAAAGAGAATTTTGGTTTAACTCATATTAATAGATGGCTTGCAAGTCTTTTTATTATTGAGGGATTTCTTCTAATTAAGTCTCATCAGGGTTGCATACTTTAGTATACTTATGCAAGGGATTTCGCATGCTTTGGCATGCACATGTATATTTAATCATATTAAATCATACACAAGCTATTTAATCACATTAAATATATGATCTAGTTATGAATTTTTACTACATTAATTTACTTGAGTAAAAGGAAATCAATTTAGGCCGGACCCTAGGTAGTATGCATGAATTGCAAACCTAAAAAGAAATAAAAGAACATTTCTAACTTATTTCTTATTGGTCCTCCTTGGTAG
>CANXYI010792671.1:0-11280 GCA_948208565.1 Hura crepitans | reverse complement strand
TAATTATCTAATTGATTTATCACAAGCCATATAATTTATGCCTTTAGTCATTATAAGTCATTTTTTTTCCATGTACTACACCATTTCAAACATTTATTCATTATTAGTGCAAATTTACTAAAATGCCCCTTGTATTTACTTTCATAGTCATATATGAATTTTTTTAATCTTATTTAATAACTTTAACTGGCCCAGCTCAAGAGACAACCCTAACAGACACTGGATCTAGAGGGAGAATAAACTTGTGTAGTTATCCTCATTTTGGACATATGTTGCTGCACCAACATGCATTCCATAATGGAGATCAGTCCATAGCCTCTCCAGACACAATTAAATAAATATCTGTGTGACATAATAGAGATCAACCCATAGGCCTCCCTAGCTATAAATAAACCTTATCATAAATGTGACATAATGGGAAGCTGCCCGTTGGCCTCCCTAGCCATAAATAAGATCTCAACATCTGGGTGACATAATAGAGATCAACTCGGAGGCGTCCCTATACACCAATAAAATCCACTACCTGAACATCAAACAATTAGTAGTTATAAAACCCTAAGTTGACCGATCAACCCATCTAGTAGGTGTCTAACTAATGGGCCAAGTAGCTCATTTAAAGTCCAATTATTAGCCAAAAAGTGTTCTTATAATATTTAAGTTGCAATGACAGATAGTTATAATTTTTATCACACTATTTATTTTTTAGCTAGTTTGGTATGGCCACATTTTGGCTCTACCAAGTAAAAAAAACCAAAATAATATTAAGTCCTATTATTACCAATATTCAAGGTTTAATATGTTACAATTTATCATAGCATTAGTTCTTAGGGAACTAATACTTTATGTCCAATGACATTTTTGGTTCAAGTAATGGTCAATTAGACAATTACAGGTTATTCCAACCACTTTTCGGCACACAATTCTAGGACCATCTGAGGTTAAACTTCAGTGCATTTTTTACTAACAAAATTTATACATTCCATAGGCCCAAAGCAAATATATACTATGCCATTTACAAGGCTAAAACATAAGCTCAAAAGCCATTATATTCAACTACAAGACATATCCTTTAAAGGCACACAATATGAACATATTTTTCCTTTACAAGCCATTGCCCTTATAGGCAATTATAAACTACTTGTCAAACCTTATTTCTAGTTAAGTTTTAAGTCCTATTCAAGTCATTTTTCATGCCATATAAGGCTACATATGATCTTAAACTTTCATCCCAATATGTTAACAATATTGATATCAAATTATCATCAAACCAATTACACCATGTGCTTAAATTATGTATCTTTTTTCAACAAAACTTTAGGTCACTATTAAGCCAATTTAAGTACTTTTCTTTCATGCCATTTTAATACCATTTCTTACACCAAATTATTAACAATTTAAACTACTTTTATTTACCATACATTATACCATGCTTATATATATGATTACTTACATTTCATGCCACATACATGTGACATGCATATCACACACCATATGTCCCACCATTACACATCATGTACCATAACATACATATATGCCATGCTATGCCCTACCTTGACATACCATTCGGCCATTTTGAGATCATAAATATACACATGTTTTCCTCACTAATTTCAAATACATATCATCCCTATTCATGCCACACATTACATTTCCCATCCATTACGTCATGTATACATGCCATACCATGCACCAGCCATTATTTTGTACCTAGCAAAGCTCTCGGGTACTTATCAAAAACATGCTTGTCACTATATTTTCAAACCCTTAACACTTCAAGTCTTTTTTTTACATGCCAATTAAACCTTGAACCCTATCCTCGGCCTCACATGACCACCCTAGGTATTAAAATCAATCCCAAGTAGCAAGCAAATTAGGCACCAATCACCATTTCCTCAAACAACACACACACAATTCATCACTATATAGAAATCCATCCTTCGATTTTTAAGTCCCATTCATCTAACATGTCACTAAGCTATCCTAGGTCAATATATACAGCCTCCTAAAAATCTCATGGCATGACAAAAATAACTTGAATTCACTTACCTCCTTCCCTCGAAGATGCAATCACCACCACTTTAAGGATGCCAGCTTCAATTCTAGCCCCACGGTAACTTTCTCCTCCCTTCTTTAAGCCCTATTCTTGCATCATTTCACCTCAAACCAAGCCACACACATCCCTACATGGGTTAGACACCACAAAGAACTATTTCTAGACATGAAAACCTAAGAAAAATCAAAGGAGAAGCAAGGACCTACCTTTGGTACCTTTGCTAGACTAGTTATGACTAGAAAACTTTAGTGAATTTTAATTCACAACTGAGAGCTCCTTTATCCATGATTCTTTTTCTAGAAGATCACTAATATCCTAACTTGAATTTGGGAACCTAGAAATTGTAGGTTTAGCTTGAGGAAAAAGATAAAAGTCTCTCTCCTTTCAGCTGTGGTGTCTTTTACTAGGCAAAAAAGAGAGAGAAGATTTTGCTTTTATTTAGTGGAAAACTCTAATTAGCCACTCACCATGCCATATGTCAAGGCCCTAGGCTAGCTAGCAAGTGTATGGGTGGGGTTTACAGCCACCCAATCTATCTCAAAATGACTCAATTTTTTTGCAAAACTTTAGAAATTCACAAAAATTCACTCGGACCTCCAAAAATTACACTGTTTATTTTAGAATTCCTATTTTAATCCCCTCTACCTGCTCAAAATTTTCGTGCCCAAATTCCATCAATAGGGTAATTTTCAGACTGCCTCAATTTTTATGCCAAACTAAAAAATTATGAGAATTTGCAAATGACCTCTGACTTTAAAAATTCTTTCACTAATGGGCTTAGTATGATTTTTGAGCTTTAGGGTCTAATATTTTTGGGTCTATCCGGGCACATCCTAGGTCAATCTCGACCCAAAAAATTTTTATTGCACTAAAGGGTAACTTACAAACCAAAATGAATTATTGGTTCTGTTAAAATTTTAAATTATGCTCTGTTCATCAAATTAAAGCCCCTCAATGTTTCATTACCAAAGTCACTACCTCGATTTATGTCCATGGTACCCGACACCTCGGGTGCACTTCTGGACCCAATGGCACTATTCATGGAGCCTCAAGGCACAGGCATCACATTTTAAGGTCATTTCAAATATCTTATCATTCAGCCAAAAACAAGTTACTATTCATTGAGACATTGCAATTCAAACTTGTTTTGCTTATTTAACCACTTAAATGACCTCAAATGGTTCCCAAATTTTACCTTACAATGTCTTTTAATTAATACTTATTTTTAACGTAATAATCTCACTTGAGCCTAGGTGGTATTATTCACAGCCCGATGTTATTATTCACTAAAATAGGGTTCCGAACATCATTCTTTTTCACACTTATCCATTCCTATCATGTTATTTTCATATTCATACCTCTTCCATTCATATTCCACTTATTAATAAGCCTTAAATTACTCTTTTCTAGAATTGCCTTTGACAATTTGAAAAATTACCATTATATCCCTCGATAAATTTTAACTCTGTTGTTCATACTTACCAATGCTAATTGATCCATACATCAATTTTATTCCCCATGGTTTCCTTTAATTCTCACTCTGTGTGTGAGTAAATCAGACTAAAAGTCAGGGTGTGACAAAATATAAGCCTGAAGGCCATACTCATACACAAAGGCTATAATTGTGGCCATAGGCTATATTAAATATGTAGCAACCCAATATACCATATTGTAGCTGCACTCACTCAATGTCTAGTGGCACTATCGATCTTACTACTACAGTACCAGCTTAATGTACAATGGCATCTATAAACCTTATTGTGGCGGTACCTAATAAAAAGGCCTTAAAATACCCCAGCAGCTGCTATCACTTCTTAGTTGACTAGTTAACCTATCCATTCTAGGTTGTTTAATCATATGGGACATTATCTTTTTTGGCATGTTTACATATATTCAAACATATTATAGGTTGGTATCTCATGTCAACATATTTACCATTTAGGTTACCTCAATGCATGTGACACATCACATCTCAAACAAATCATATTTTACACAATTTTATTTTGATATCAATCTCATTTTAATCACATAATTGCTTATGATTTGTAATTACACAAGGCATACACATTTTTATGCATCTTCACATCATACTAGGTTTCATACGACACCATACATTGTACATCAAAATCAATCATCAAATTAAACAATTACACTCCATTTTTAATCATAAACATAGTTACATACCCAATTACATAATTTACATAATATAACATGTTAAACAAATACATATGCACACACTTTTTACACACAAATTCTTATGAAAAGCATAAATTAATTTAGATACACTTAGTGAGGTTGCAAAATGCACCGATGATGCCTAACTATGCCTTTTCTTTCTTTTTCCTTTCTTTCTTATCTACATACATACATAACATATTGATAAAAAATATAAATAAAATAAACCATTAATCAAAACTAAAAACAAACTTTTACACATTTACTATTGATCCTCATGACATTTTAAAAAAATAGAGCTCGAAAAAACTCACCAGAACCCTAACTTGTCACTATTTGCCTCTATATCTAATTAACAAATCTCCATGGTTTCCTTGAAATTCGTGCCAAAATCAATGTTTTAGTGTAGTGGAGGTTCACTTTTCAATTTAAAATAGTAAAAAAAAAAGGCTTAATCATGGATAGATGAAAGAAAAATAGAAGGAAATGGCAGCCATGACTATCAGCCTCATGAGGAAGAAGATGGAGAAAAATGGTAAAAATGGGTAAATGTTGACTTTTAAACAAAATAAAAAATCATTATTTTCCCTTTTTTCTTTAAAAATTCATAAAAGATAATCTGTAAGCCTAAAAATTCTCAAATTTTACTTAAAAATTACAAATACTAGGTTTCACATGCCCTTAAAATTTAAGCTCAAATTTTGAAGAAAACCAATAAAAATCATAACTTTGAATATTACATGATTTTTGAAAAAAATACTTCATGATCTCAAAAAATTTCGATTCCAGTTCCATTGGACAAGTTAGAATTTATTTAGTATCAAGTTATATCAATTTTAGGTTCTTTTGAGCAAAAACAAAATATTTTATGGTTCAACTTCAACTATAGCACTATTCACGAGACACTGTAGTGAAAATTTTGACAACACTTTTAACCATCTTAATAAATTCATTTTTGCTCGAAACTTGACCCAAAATTATTTTATGATTAATACTCTATCTAGTAGTGTTAGTATATCCTAACCCTTTCGATCATTGTACACTCATATGATAGTACTATTCATAAATTAGGGGTTTTTAAGGAGTTACATTTCTTTCTCTTCTAAAAAAATTTCGTCCTCGAAAATTACCTAAATTGAAAAGTTATGGATACTACTCTTCCATCTGATCTTCTCTTTCTAAGGTAGCCTCTTCAATGCCATGATGTCTTTATAATACTTTTACAAGAGGTATTGTCTTGTTCCATAGCTCTTTCAATTCTCGGGCTAGAATCCTCACTGGTTCCACTTCATATGACAGATCTGGCTATATCTCCACTTCTTTTGATGACAACACATGTGATAGATATAATCTATATCTCTAAAGCTTAGATATATGGAAAACATTTTATATGTACTCTAACTTAGGTGGAAAAATCGGTTTATAGGCCACTAGTCCCACTTATTCAGTCATTTCATATGGGCTAATAAACTGTGGACTTAGCTTTCCTTTCTTGCCAAATCTCAGTACTTTCTTCCATGGAGAAACCTTGAGAAACACTTTGTCTCCTACATCATACTAAATATCTTTTCTCTTTAAATCTGCCTATGACTTCTATCAATCTGATGCTGGCTTTAGCTTGTCTCTAATAATCTTTACTTTCTCTTTTATATCTCTAATCAAATCTAGCCCTATGAGCTTGTTCTCACTTAATCCACTCTAACACAAGGGAGTTCTATATCCCCTTCCATATAAGCCTTTATAAGGAGCCATGCCCAAGCTCTTTTGATGACTATTGTTATAAGCAAACTCAGCTAAGGACAGATAGTGATCCCAACTTCCCTTAAACTCGATGGCATAGTTTCTTAGCATATCTTCGAACACTTGAATAAATCTCTCTAATTGGCCATCCCTTTGCCAATAGAATGTCATGCTAAAACTAAGTCGAATACCTAAGGCGTTATAAAGCTTTCCCTCAAACCTTAATGTAAACCTAAGGTCTCAATCAAAAATAATAGATGATAGCACACCATGCAATTAGACAATCTCCTTGATATAAAACTCTGCAAGCTTCTTTAATGAGAAATCCATCCTGAATGGTATAAAGTACACTAACTTAGTCAATCTATCAACTACTACCCTACCTAAGTCACACTTACTTCTCGTTATCGGCAACCTTACTATGAAATCCATGGTGACTCGATCCCACTTTCACTTTGGTATTGCAGGAGTTTACAACAATCTAGATGGAACTTGATACTCTATGATAACTTGCTAACAAGTAAGGCATCTAGCCACATAATCAGCCACATCTCACTTCATACTAGGCCACTAATATGTTGTTCTCAAATCTTGATACATCTTGGTACTACTAGGATGCATCACATATGGAGCATTGTGAGCTTCTTATAGAACTTACTGTCTCAAATCTCACACATCAGGTACACAAATTTGACCATTATAAAATAATTAGCCATCATCTCTAATCTCAAACTTGTAAGACTTCCCCTCTTGTATGGCACTCATAATACTGACAAGCATATGGTCTTCCTTCTGAGCTTTTTTCACTTGTTGTATCAAATTAGGCTTCACTTACAACTTTGCTAACAAGCCTCTATCATCCATCATCTTTAATCTGACATTCATAGCTCTTAAAGTTGCTCTGAATTTCTTACTCAAAGCATCTGCCATAATATTAGCCTTCCTAGGATGATAGTCAATAATGAAATCATAATCCTTTATTGACTCCATCTATCTCCTCTATCTAAGATTCAACTCCTTCTATGTGGGAAGGTACTGCATGCTTTTTTTGTCACTATAGACATAACATTTCTCTCTCATAAAGATAATGCCTCTAAATCTTTAATGTAAACACCACAGCTGCCAACTCAAGGTTATGGGTTGGATAATTTTGCTCATTAGGTTTTAACTACCTTGAAGCATATGTAACTACCTTACCTTTTTACATGAGTACACATCCCAACCTATTCAAAGAAGCATCACTATAGATAGTGAACTCTTTCCTTGAAATTGGTTGAACTAAAATTAGAGCCTTAGTCAACATACTCTAAGCTTTTCAAAGCTCTTCTAGCACTTATCATCTTAGATAAAATGAGCATTCTTCCTCAAAAGATGTGTCATAGGGGTAGCAATCAAGGAAAACCCCTTGACAACCATCTTATAGTAACTTGGCAAACCCAAGAAACTCTTAATCTCGATGGTAGTCTTAGGTGGCTTCCACTCCATCATAGCCTCAACCTTACTGAGATCAACTCTTATGCCATCTACTGCAACAATATGTCCATAAAAAGACACCTTATCTAACAAAAACTCAAACTTACAAAGCTTGGCATAAAGCTTCTCATCTCTCAGCTTCTGTAGAACAATCCTTAAATGCTGCTCATTTTTATCCTAATTTTTTGAATACACAAGGATGTCATCGATGAAACCACGAGGAACTGATCCAAGAATGGTCTAAAGATACGGTTCATTAGTTTCATAAATGCTGTTAGAGCATTTGTAAGCTCAAATGGCATTACCAAAAACTCATAATAGCCATATCTTATTTTAAACACTATCTTATATGCATCTACCTCCTTAACTCTCAACTAACAATAACTAGATCTGAGACCAATCTTAGAGAAGACACTTGCTTCTCTTAACTAATCAAACAAATATTTAATCCTTGGTAATGGATACTTGTTCTTGATAATCACCTTATTCAACTGTCGATAATCCACACATAATCTCAAAGATACGTCCTTCTTCTTAACAAATAGATTAGTGCTCCCTAAAGTGAAACACTCAATCTGTTAAAGCCTCTATCTAGTGATTCCTATAGCTATACTTTAACTCCTTTAACTTAATAAGAGCCATCCAATAATGAGCTATGAATAATGGCACTTACCTGGCAACACCTCAATCCCAAACTCAACCTCTCATTCTATTGGTAAATCAAGTAGTTCGACTAGGAACACATCCTCAAACTCTGATACTATTGGTATTTGGCTTATTTCTAGCTCTACTTTTTTGGTATCAATCACATGAGCTAAATAATCTTGATAGCCTTCCCTTATTAATCTCTTCACTACCACTGCTGATATGACATTGGACATATAGTCTAATATCTCCCCTACCACTATAACTTTTCTCCCATCACTGTATATAAGGGTAATTCACTTTTTTTTTGCAATCCAATACTGTATGATACTTAGAAAACTAATCCATGCCCAAGATCAAATCAAACTCATCGAAAGGTAGCTTGATGAGATCAGCTACAAACTCATATCCTTGAATAGATAAAGGAGAATCTTTGTAAACCTTATTAACTATCACATGTTACCTATCAAATTACTAACCAAGGTATCAATATCAAGCATCTTTAACACTAGATCCCTATCTTATGCCTATGCTATGTAAATATATAAGTTTGTGGAACCCAAATCAATCAAAGCTAAAGTAGGTAAATCAAAGAGTTGAAATATGCCTACTATAACTTTCGGTGTGTCCACCTCATCTCTGGCTTTGATCATATAGTGTCTAGCTAGAGCTTTTCTTTCTAACTTATCTCTCCTATTATCTCTAACTCTATCTCCTACATCTTTCTTATCTCTCCTTTGAGAATAAGCCATAAGTTTTATAGGACAATCTCAGCAAAGTGGCCTTTAGAGCCACAATTCTAGCACACTCCAAGTATAGTCATTCAGCATGTACCCGCATGTCTCTAACCATAATGCTCACACTGTGGCTTTGATGGAAATTAAGCTGTAGATCTAGGGGTACTAGAGATTTAGGTCTGCTACCTAGACTGGACCCTCGAGTCCTATCTTGATTTTTGTACCTGATCTTGCTTCTAGCTCAGTTGGTTTCTAACATACTCACCCTTTTGCTTTTTATCTGAAGTAAGTGCAAAACTGCCTTGTCATTGACCAAAGGTTCTCTTTTTCTAGTAGCTATCTCTCTTCTCTCTTATCTTTTGTACCAACTCAATAGACTGACAAGTAGTAACTAGAGTACAGAAATCCCTTATCATCATAAGGAGTGTATTTTATGTAATATCAAAATTTAACCCCATCTTCAATCTTTTACAGTAGTCTTCCCAAAATGCGACCACTGCTTTTACATACCCAAAGTTCTATAATCCCCTAAGAAAGAAATTTTGAATAAAGAAAGAATGAACATTTTAGTGAAGTCATTTTAGGAACCAATATTCCCTCTATCCAATAAAAATGATTGTGAGACCAATATCCTCAATTAATATATTAGCCTGATTTCATTTATGTCAGATGTGTATGATTTTATTTACTTTAAATGTATGATATCTTTACTTACTTTAATTATTAATTTAACTGTTCTTTGTGTGTGAATATGTTTATTTTGATAGTAATAATTGCATACTTTAGAGAATTGATAAAAATTAGAACCATCGAGATAAAAGACCGATATTAAATAGTGGGCATAAATAAGAGGAATTCTAGAACACCAGA
This sequence comes from Hura crepitans, assembly GCA_948208565.1. Lineage (NCBI taxonomy): Eukaryota > Viridiplantae > Streptophyta > Magnoliopsida > Malpighiales > Euphorbiaceae > Hura > Hura crepitans. Next base: position 1,587 of record CANXYI010792671.1, on the reverse strand, counting down.
ATCTCTTTGGTTTACTTCCAAAATTGACCACTTGTGTGGCAACTCACACTCATCGCTATGTAAAGTACCTTGTAGAGGGCTATTATAACAAAATGTCGAACCTTAAATCCCATAGTGGTGACTCTACTAGGGACTATCTCCTAAGAGAATTTGCTTCAAAAATGTTTTATAATTAATTGAATCTCTAATTTTAAGGTTTATCATTTTTGAAATTGCATAACATACTAGGGCTTTAAAATAAGTTAGGCATCCCTTTTTACTCCTAATAGCTTCCTAAAGCATGAAACCATTTTCATTCAATTCGATGGATTGTTAGGGATGATAACCATCACTCCAAGCTTTATACCTAATGGTATATGAAATGGTGAACCAATAGGTCACTATCACCCCTTATTGGGAAGGCTCGTTAAGAGGGACCCTTGTTTGGAGGACAATAACTTCAAAAAAGGACTATACCATAGCCTATGTAATCAATCTAGATAAGTTTCTGTTAGGATACCATAATAAATTGCATAGTATGTGATATGGGCTATTGTTGTGAGATGAATTTCACTATTTCTCAAAAGACAGTTTAATTCATTTGGCCTTCCATAACTAAGATAAGTTAAACTAATTTTTTCCTAAAATGGTTAGAATTCATCCAATAATAGTTGTTAAAACCTCTTGTATGCTTAGAATAAGGAGTTTTATGTTGCTGGTTTGAAATCATGCACTAAAAGTGTTCTTGTATTCCCTATTATTGCTTAAATAAAGCTCGCCTAAGATAGTTATGGCTAAACCATTTGTGCGGGAGAAATAAGGTTAGAAGACAACTTACATATATTTTTCTAATATTACACCTCATGCATACATGCATACATGTATCATGTAAATATAATAATTGCCATGCATCATTGACTAATCCCTTATGATTGATAGCCATTAAAAACCAACTATTGTCTAACACTGCTAGACATCCTTTTGTGACCCATCAGTTAGCATTCTCTCATCTTACCCTTAAAAGATCTTCTAATTCCTACCTAAAATCATGGTAAATAACCAAGATCCCCCTATGTCCCAAAATGAATTAGTTGATACTTTGGATCACTTCAGATAAGGAATACTAATAATTACTTTAGTTGCTTTGGCTAGAAATGTTCTCGAAGTTAGAATAAGAGATCAGATCACACAAGATGCTCCTATCATATGTAGAGAATTCTTTAAGGCTCTCGTAACTTTTAAGCATATGGTGTTGCAAGGCATCTATCAAGCCGTAGCTGATACATTACTTTAAGCTTACTACCTTAAGAACCATGAAATGAGGAAGAAATACTCGAGTAAGTGTAGCACTACCTAAAGCCTAACAACCTCAGGTGCCATGTCTTTAACACTACCTAAGTTTGAGTGCAATTTCTTTAGCACTACTTGCATCACATCAATGTCAGGTGTAATGTCTCTAGCATTACTTAACTCCAAGTTTAATGTCTTTAGCACTACCCGTGTCACATCAATCTCAGGTGCAATGTCTCTAGCATAGCCTGAGTCTAGGTACAATGTCTTCAGCACTGCCCAGTATATATCAACTTTAGGTGTAATGTGTATAGCACT
>CANXYI010792519.1:0-18387 GCA_948208565.1 Hura crepitans | reverse complement strand
ACTCATTGCAGCAACCCGCCTAGGCTGTGTACAAGCAATCTTTCCAAGCTTTGTGTAACCAGCTTCATGAAGATACTGAGGTATTTGTGTAGTCTTTCCTGAACCTGTTTCTCCTACAATGACAAGAACTTGATATTTCTCAATGGCATCAAGCAATTTTTCTCTATATGTATAGATAGGCAAAGTTTTTCCATCTTCCTGAATCTTCACCGAATATGATTTTGCAGGCAAATTTTCATCAAAATTGTCATCATCCATCAATAATCCCTTAGTAAACTCAATCTGATCCTCAAATACAAACTGATAATCATCAGATATCTGCTTACTTTTCTTTGAACAAATTGCTTTCCTAATTTGACAATCCTCCCAAGACTCGTCTTTTACAAACGGGTTCTTATTATAATCTTCATACCTTTGCAAAGATGCATCAAATCTTTTCTGCTGATCAACATGGCCTTCTTGATCATAAGCATCCGGCATTCTGTACTCACTCGTGCTATCATTCTCTTGTGACCTATTTACAAGGTCAGATACGTCTTTCTTGTATCTTAGTCGCCGATTCTCTGACTCGGTAAGCTTCACGCCATCGAAAAGATATTCTTCATCTCGTATGTCATCTCTGAGTTGTTTCAACTTCTTTTGCTCCCTTCTCTTCAAATAATCTTGTCTTGAAACTTTTCTAAGAGTGTCGATTTCTTTGGATCTTCCTGCTTGCTCCAATTGCCTGTGATTGCTCATGTTCGTTAGGAGGTGGGATGAAATGAAACTATATAAGGATGACAGGATTAGGGTTTAGAATTGGAATGATTGCAGGTCTAAAGCAAGTAAATTTTCTATATAAATCGAGTTTTCTTGATATTGGAAGCCTTGTTGAACAAGCAAAAATCGAAGAAAACTAAAGAAAGTCAAAGCACAGAGTCCTAAACTGACTTTGGGACGAACAGCAAATGGGCATGGCCGGTAGGGGCAGAAATTTCCAAAAACAAAATCGATTAATAAAAAGAATTTATCCCAATTTTTTTTTTCAAGATCCGAAATTAATTGAGAAAATCAAATTAATTGATTTAATGGTTTAATTACAAATTTGGTTAAGGTGTAAAAATTATTAGATATGGTTAAATTATTAAATAGTGTGTTGAATATGTATATATATATGTATATTTTTATATATAAAATATTTGATATTTTTGAATGAGTTTTTTATCTTAATTTCATAATTTTTTTCAATATCTTTTATTTTTCATTTTCATATAAAATAATTACCGGTCTCCCTTGATTTACTTCTTATTTTTTGCTTTATTTTTACAAGTAATTATAATTAGTTCGTATTAATTGTCATAATTGAAATTAAATGATTCTTTTAATTGATTTGTTTATCTTATATATACATTTTTAATTAGATATTTGGGATTATATTTTTATTTTATAATTTAATTAAAGTGATGACAGATTTTGTAGTTATAACTTATTTTATTTTATTTAAAAAGTTGATACATGTGTATGAAAATTTCGGTTCGGTTTGATTCTAAAATTTTTGAAAGTTTGATTTTCAATTCGATTTTGAACCAAACCGACTAGTTGCATGGGGCTACTTCATAGTTTGTATAGTAAAAAATACCATGAATTAGTTAACCGACCTTGCAAACCTCTAATGGCCATTATTCTTTAAACTTGACAAATAATCCAAGTATCTTGGCCTCAATAAGCTTTTTTCCTCTTATTTCCTTAATCGGAAAAACATTTCATGTCATTATATTTTGTAATTTTATCTCATCTTTAAATTCTCATATGTATGTGATCCTTCAAGCTTCCGAAGCATGTTAGCATTAATAGTGAATCAGAATCCTACTTAATCTTAGATTCTGTGATATAAACTCATTAAATCATTAATAATTCTCAGTTAATAAATGCACTTAATTACAAGTCAAGATAGACATCTAGCCATAAATCATAACTACCCGAATGTCAAAAAGTCAGTGGTTTGACTTCAACCATTCCATAGACAGTTACCGTGTAATAAACTTTTTTCATTACTTTTTATTTCATCTAGGTTTGAGCATGAACTTATGTCAACTCAAAGCTTAATTAGTTATGTCTAATTAAGCCTTGAATATGTTAATTCTAATAACTTATATCTTATTTCAAAATTGTCCATGTGAATCTCATCACATATGTATCTTACTTTGGTAAAAGATTTTTGAATAAAGATAGTTTATTGGAATTGTGAGACAAACTCCCCACTATAATCCGAAATGATGAATCCTTTATTGATTACTCAACTATCTTTAAGTGGCTTATGCTATACTTAATCTCAAGCTATACACCTTATGGTAAAGCAAAAGTATTAGAGTCAAAGTACAACACTTGATATTTAAAATACATTGGTGATCTCAAGTACAATGATATTTACACCACTAATATGATGAGATACACTCATTGACATAGATTATGTATCCATGTGAAGATCTCATGATATGTCTCTAATACACTTGAATCTCATAGAAGCATCTTTGTATTAACCCCGAGTATTACATGCTCACAGTTTGTGAGAACTACTGTTTGATCTAGTCAAAGAATATAATATATGTCAGTCTATATGTATTAACAATGTCCTATCTTGTTAATAATATGATCTAAGATAATTTTGATACTATCATATTTACATAAAATAGAAATTTCACATCATGAACTTTTCACAATTTCCTTTGTTCTGTGTTTTTATACTGGAGACTTTTATTATGTAGTTTAAAATGATAGTCAAACAAATGAATTAACATGAACACTAGATAATAAAGAACGCCATATTAGTAATGAATAATATTTTAAATGTACATGAAAATATCTCTATTACACATGAGCTATAGGGCATAATACTAACATTAAAAGGGAAAAGGACATGAGGTAAGTAATGTATAAGTTAATTGGATTTGTTTAAATGCTAACTAATGACATTGCTTATATCATTATGCATGCCTCCACATCTAAAAATAATAAGAGGAAAAGGAAATCAACAAATGTAACATACAAGAATATCTCAACTTGATTCTATAAGAGCTTTTGCGATAGCTTTTATTTCTGACATGCAAACAAACAAGTCTATGACCAAAATAATTGTTTTTTGTTTTGATAATTATTTATATTTGTTGTTGAGCTTAGCATGATTATGATATGCTTAATTAATATTCATTTGATATAAAATGGTTTACAGAGAAAAAGTTTTCAAAATGTAAAGGATTGGTACACAATATTTAACCTCTCAATCAACTAAAGATAGTTTTTCATGAGTAATATGTATCAAGTGAAATTTTCAAAACTTTTAATGGCCACTATTCACTAGACAAACAATCTAGGTATCATGACCTCAATAAGTTTTTTTCCTCTTATTCCTTTAATAAAAATGACATCTCTTGTCATTATATTTTTTAGTTTTATTTCATCTTTAAATTATCATATGTATGTGACCCTTTAAGCTTCCAAAGCATATTGGCATTAACAGTGAATCAAAATCCGACTTAATTTGAGATTCTATGATATAAACTCATTAAATCATTAATAGTTCTTAGTTAATAAATACACTTAATTACAAGTCAACGTAGGTATCTAGCCATGAATCATAACTACCTAAATGTTAAACAGTTAGTGGTTTGACTTTAACCTTTCATATACTGTTATTATGTAATAAACTCCTTTCATTGCTTTTTATTTCATCTAGGTTTGAGCATGAACTTGTGTCAACTCAATGTTTAATTAATCATGTCTAATTAAGCCTTGAATATGTCAATTCTAATAACTTATATCTTTATTTCAAAAATGCCCCTATAAATCTCATCACATATGTATCTTACTTTGGCCAAAGATTTCTAAATAAAGATAATCTATTAGAATTATAAGATAAACTCCCCACTATAATCTGAGGTGATGAATCCTCTATTAATTACTCAACCATCTTCAATTGGCTTGTGCTATACCTAATCTCAAGCTATACACCTTATGGTAAAGTAAAAGTATTAGTCAAAGTACAACACTTGATATTTAAGATACATTGGTGATCTCAAGTCCAATAATACTTACACCACTAATATGATGAGATATACTTATTGACACAAATTATGTATCTATGTGAAGATCTCATGATATGTCTCTAATGTACTTATTTCTTAAACAATCATCTTTGTATTAACCCCGAGCATCACATGCTCACAGCTTGTGAGAACTACTATTTGATCTAGTCAAAAAGTATAATATGTGCTAATCTATCTGTATTAACAATGTCTTATCTTGTTAATAATATGATTAGGGATAATTTTGATATTATCACATTTACATAAAATAGGAATCTCGCATCATGAATTTTTCACAATTTCCTTTGTACTATGATTTTATACTAGAGACTTTTATTATGTAGTTTAAAATGATAGTCAAACAAATCAATTAACACAAGCACTAGGTAATAAAGAATGACATTTTATTAATGAATAATATTTTTAAATGTACATGAAAATATCCCTATTAAACATAAGCACTAAGGAACACTACTAACATTAAAAGGGAAAAGGACATTGAGGTAAGTAATGTATAAGTTAATTGGATTTGTTTAAATGCTAACTAATGACATTGCTTATACCATTATGGATGCCTCCATATCTAAAAACAATAAGAGGAACATGAAATCAACAAATGTAACATATAAGAATATCCCAACAACAGTTGATTCTATAAGAGCTTTTGAGGCAACTTTCATTTCTAACATGCAAACAAACAAGTCTATGACCAAAATAGTTAATTTTTTATTTTGATAATTATTTATATTTGTTGTTGAGCTTAGCATGATTATGATATGCTTAATTAATATTCACTTGATATAAAATGGTTTACAGAGAAAAAGTTTTCAAAATGTAAAGGATTGGTACACAATAATTAATTTCTCAATCAATTAAAGATAGTTTTCGTGAGTAATATATATCAGGTGAAGTTAGGTTCAATGAATCATATGTAAATGCTATTTGCCCATTTAAGGGTAGATTTCAAAAGTGGCTTGAGGAGAGATTAGTCATAAATGTTGATAATCATTAAAATGCAAAAGCAATTGATAATTCTATGGCTGCTTCAAGTGCGAGCACCAAAAAAAGCAATGGGAAAACTCTTGCTAGGAAATCAATAGCTTTAAATATTAATAAATGCAAGAAAAAAGCATATACAGTTAAATTACCTGCTAACAAAAGCAAGGGCAAGACTCATCAATTGGGTGACAAAAGGGAATCAAAGATTGAGAAAGGACTACCAAGTTAGTTTGAGTGGTGGATTCATTAAGCACATAAAGTTCCAGGAAATGGAAGTATTTTTCTCCTTTGATCATTTTTTAATAAGTATTGTTGATTGTTTATATTGTTGCAATAAGGTACGCCACTTACTTAATATGAATCCTTTTATGGATTATAGATGTTCAAGCAAAAGTGACCTATATGCCGAGGAAGGAAAGTAATGCCATTAAACTAATTGCAACATTTCAATAATCTCAATTAATCTCAAACTACTTTAAAGTACAAAAAAAAATATTGACTACATTGCTTTCTGATTGAGAGCAATATAAACTTGTGAAAATTGAACTTGATATCATTTTGGACAATAAATGCACTTCATAAAATTGTGTAGTCAAATTTTGTAACTATGTTGCATATTTTAGACAATTTGGTTTATATCATTGTAATTTGAGGTTTAGATAGTAAAAGCATTTTTTTATTTAAATGTCAAATCGAGGGAAACATATGTAACTATTTTGTATCTTCAATGAAATAGTTTTCGGTGTTATCATTAAATTTATAATATCAGACATGCTTATTTTCATTGTTTATATTAGTGCTTAATATGGTGGAATTTCTTATTTATTTTCTCATTTCTTAAGATTCAAAAATAACCTTAAAAATAAGATTGATGAAATAATTCAATTACATGATCAAATGATGGAAAGTTAAAAGCAACTACAAATCCATATAACCTAACAGTTTGGGATATGTAGCTTGAATTTCTACCAATTCACAAAATACATTTATTATAACATATATAGTCAACCCTTATACTCCATCAATCCTATTCCGTGCATTAAAACAATTACAAATCTGTGGAAGTTTGCCCACCTCTCTTGATAGCTCCCAGCAACACACATCCCTTTTTTTTTTCACTTCCTCCATTTCCTTCTTCAAATTCAGGACTCTGACTTCATTTGCAATAGGTCTAGTAACTTCAGCATTGCATCATCCAATTCTCTCCATATCATATAACAAATGCATTTTGTGAATCTCTCTTACAATAATTTTCGCTCTCTCATTCAACAATTCATCGTGCCATTTGAAGAAAATACAAATTGAACCCTATGAAGAAGTTTCAAACCATGAATTACATATATTAAAATCAATAAAATCTCTAATTTCACCAAACCCTGTCTATAGAAATTAAATAACTTGGTGGCCACATCTCCAAAATCTTCTACTAAAGTTTTCTTCGGTTTCTACCACCAATAGCTTTGCATGAAACCCAAAATAACATCGCAAGAAATCACCATTTGTTATTAGTTTTGATGTAACTAAGTTTGAAGATTTGTTCTCCAAGTTAGCCATGGTTGTTGATTATGTCAAGTAAGAAATCCCAAGTGATTTAGTTTATTCTTCTAGTGATTATGGAAGGGAGGAGGGGATGTAAGCATAGTTATTAAAATCAGACCGGTTTAACTAGGAACCGGCAGATGATCCGGTCCGATTAAGTATAAAAATCGAAAGTGGTAAAAAATCGAATTGACTCGGAAGAAAACCTAGTTAAACCGGGAACCGAAATTGAGTTGAACCGAAAATTTTATAATTTTGGCATTTTTTTACATTATTTTAGACCTATATATTTTTTAGTAATTTTTAAGTTATTTTTATGACCTAAAAATAATTTAAAAATATTAATAATAAAATTTATTCAATTAAGTATATTTAATTGATCAATAATTAGACCATTTTAAGTATAATTATTTTAATAAATTTATTTAATTAAAAAATCATAAAAAATTATATTAAATTTAATAGAAACATATTAATTATTTCATCGAACTTTTTTCTATATTTTATCATATAAATAAATTTTAATATCTCTATTTTCTAATAAATTATTATATTACTATTGTTAAATTTATTTTTATATATACTAATTATTTACTCATTTTATTATTTTATACATTTTATTTAATATTGCATTGCTCATATTATGTTATTAAATTTTTAACCGATTGATCATCCGATCTGATTTTCGGTCCAGTTAGGATAACATTGGATGTAAGAGAAGAAGAGGAAGTTGCATTTTTATTTTTTTTCTTTCTTATTTCTTTAATGTTTCATTTATTTTCATTCCCTTTTTTCATAGTGGAAACATTCTTTATTTTTTATTATTATTTCTATAGGGTTAGTACTTTAATGCAATAAAATTTTCATTCTGTTAAATTAGAACTAAAATTATATATAAATAAAAGTTTAGAAATTCAATAAAATGCAAATAAAATTTAAGGATTCAATTGAAAAAAATCGAATAGTTGAGGGATTTGGATACTTTTCTTCTTTACATATATATATATATATATATATTAAATGTGGGTCTAATTACACAAAACAAGTTAAAAATTTTATAATTCAAGACCTCTTTTCTGTGTTTGTCCCTCTATCCCCCCAAACCCTAGTAGTCTGCCACTTCCCCACGAAAGGAACCCATCAATCAACACCTTTACTTAAAATCTTTACTAGATTCTTCTTCTCCACGGTAACTTCCTTTCTCTGTATTCTCTATTTCTCTTTGCTTCCTGCTTTCTCTCTTTTTTGCCCTAGTTTGCGTTTTGAGTTGTGTCTACAACTTGCAGAGCAACGCTCTTGATTAGATAATTTAATCCAGCAACGAAGGAATTCGAACATGGAGGACTGGGGTAAGACTTCTCGTTTCCCGCTTTTATATTTTTGTTTGTTTACTCAAATTCCTGTCAATTATCTTTGGGATTTGTGATGGAGCTCGGGATTGCTTCATAAATTGAATTGTAAAAAGTGTCGATTTGGTTGGGAGAAATAATACTTTAGGCTGGATTAGCTATTGTAATTATGTGCGCTAGGATTACCAATTTGAAACTCTTTTTTGGGTTTTTTTTAATCTCTGATCGGTGGCAGTCTGGAAGTCCACTTGTAAGGTTGATATATTCTAATCCAGCTCTTAGTACAAAAGAAGGAAAAAGAATGTTCTTGGTGATTGATTTTGAGGGTGGTTAATAGCCCCTTTTTTTTATGCTAATTGAATGATGGAAATAAGTTTGGACTGTGAGGCTTCTAGGAATTTTCACCCTACTCCCTGGAAATCTAGATTTTAGTGATTCAATCATAATTGTCCTGCATCTTGCAACATTTGCAACGTACTTACATCTACTATTGGCTCTGCTGTACGTTTAGAGAGATTAATGACCTTGATTTCTTGGTCATGTCATCCCTCAAATAGCATAAAGGGTTAAGTGCGTATTTTTGTTACCATCTTTTGCTTGCTATGAAGCTAACTGCAATTATATGGTTTGAGGATGGTCAAAGGAGTTATTTGCCAACTGCTTTGGTCTTGATTTTGGTCATGAGAACACATTTCATATTATTGACATTTTGAATTCAGTTTATTTTCTGATAGATAATTACTTATTTGAGGTTCTAATGTACAGTGTTGCCTTAAGCCGAGGGAGTTTCAAGTTTGTCCTTTCCCAACCAAAATAAATAAATCCTTATCATTTTTGTATATATGATTGTAGTGATACTATTAAACTGAAACAATATGTATGTTTATAGTTAGTAGCAAATTAACAGTTGTCGTCATTTGAGGGAGGGTATGTGTTCATGTATATGCAGAACCTATGCGGCAGGTCTGATGGAAAGCAATATGTAGTAATTCTATCTCCTTTTGATATTGATAAGCATAAACGTTTATCATCTTCTGAATTTTGATAATATAAAATATAGTTTTTTCTTCTCCATGTGAAACGTCTTTGCATTGGGCAATAAGTTGACTGTGCTCTCAAGTTTTGAACTTTTCGTATGTAACTTGATTAAGCTATATATGCTTTTGTTTCAGAGGATGAACAGATTCCACACCTTGTTTTGAAGGTGGAACCCAAAAATAAATGGGATGACGAAGACGTTGATGAAAACGATGTAAAGGAATCATGGGAGGATGAAGATGAACCAGCTCCGGTACGGTTGATAATGTAATCATGATTTGCATTAGTTTAATACTTAGCAGATGCTTTATTTGAATTTGGACCTCGCTTGGAGCATTGGTATATAGATTAATCTATTGGAAGAATAATGATTTTCATCATTTGCTTAGTGCATTTTGATGGAAACACTCGAGTGTGCAATAAATTAATCACTTATCATCACCATATTTGCTATTTTTTGATGCATCCTTGTACACAAACAGTTTCTTGTCTCCTTTGTATATATGCTTTTATTTCTAAGAAGAAATGGAGAGACCAAGGATGGACTTCAGGATGAGCTAAGAACGAACAATAGCTCTACATTGTCTCAGAAAACGGTTGTGTGGTTGCTTGATGCAGTTTAGGAAGATAGCAGTCATTTGGTTTCGTTTAAGATGTTGGTGGTGTTACTTTAATGTTCAACAGTTTTGAAGAAGGTGAAGGAACTCTTATTTCCAGATCTTGACAATCAGTGCTAGCCTGGTTTTTTCTGGGGAGTGCATTTATATAATGTGAAGTTGAAGATAGGAGGAAAAATATACTTAGAAGAGGAATTAAATGGCTTAAGAAAATCAGAACATAAATACAGCTGTTATTATGGGTTTTTGGGAAAAAAAGAAGCTATTGTACAGAATATTAATGTTTGCTTTTATTAGGTTTCCTTACTGTTTGCTATTTATATAATTCTGGTTTCCTGTGCAATGTTCTGTCACATTGTTCTCTTTTTGCAGCTCTCTTTGAATGTCCATATTTCAATTTCACTTAATATTTGAGCTTTAAGCAGTCAATGGATAAATTGGAAATGCTCATTTGCCATTTCTCTCTCACACTCCTTGCCTCCACAAGTGTCCCCACTTTCCCTACCCTAACCCTTTAAAACTTACTTGATTTCTCAATTTTTTCTTATCATAAATTCCTTTCTGCCTGATATTTTTTGATTGGATTGTCAACTGCTAATCTTTTAGTTTATAATATTGTTCATAGGAGTGCTTAGGAATAATTGCCTGTGGGATGGTTCATGCATGTGAATGTGGTGGGGATGGATATGAAGTCAGGAATTATTATAGAAAGGGTGGGAAGGATTAGTGGATGACTTCATATTACTAGACGTTTAGATCACATACAAGTGTGAAAGCTTAATGCAATTGGTTCAGTTCTGTAAAATGTGCTCCTTTTGCAACAGATAACTGCACAAAACGCTGATAGAAGAGGTCTAGTGGATTTGATCTCTCCACGTCAAAGTCAAAGGACTAACCCTTCACATTGTTTTCTATAAAGAAAGCATCTGATTCTCTTGCTATCCTTACTTTAGATCGTATACAACTAAATAAAAACCTCAATTGTACTCCTTTTTGCATGGAGCCATAAGTTTCTGATTGTAGGATATGACCTTAAATGCTTCAGTTATACATATGCTACTGATCTCTATTGTTTGCATTTTGAAACAAATTTGAATATACAGCTTAACTAATTGGCATCCGCCTGTGTTCACACTATGTATAGAGCCAGATGGAGAAATCTTTTCTACAATGATATTGAATCAAACATGAAGATGTGAATATAGCAATTATCAGATGTGTGCAAGTTTATTGTAAATATGCTATAAGTTTTATATTTGGTTAAACTCTAGTATCTGTTATGCTTCATGCCAATCTTCAATTCTTGTTTGTGTCATGCATTAACTATTATCACATTTGAGTTTTGCTGTTATTAATTGGTTTTCCCCCTTGTTATTTCCTCATTTGATGGGCTCAGGCACCTGTGGCTAAACCTTCTCCTGAAAAGGCACCTAAGAAAAATGTGACAAAATCTACAGAAAAGAAAGGGAAAACTGTTGGAGCAGTAGAGGAGCCCCAACCACTAGATCCCATTGCTGAGAAACTTCGCCATCAAAGGTATTTTTACTTCCACTTTATTTTAAGTCTTAATGATTCATATCAACTTTGCTTGATTTTCTTTTCTTTTCTTTTCTTTTTTTTAATAATCATGTAAGCATGAAAGACTGGTGAATAGGAAAAGAGGTGGCATCATAATGGACAATCAAGCCATTCAGATCTGCAATTTAGAATGTTTTGGTGGATGGAATGGAATGTGGTTACAGTTCCTGTCGGAGTTGAAAAAAATGTACTTGGTGGCTGCATTCTGTTGGAATCTGATCTGAATTTAACAGATTACGGCAAAGAGAGACCTTGCCAGTTTAAACTTAGCATAGGGTCTCCACAATATAAACCTGGTTTACTTACCTCAAAACAGCTCAATGTCCGCAAAAGAACTAGAAACATTCTCCAAATTACTTTTTATCCTGTTTTGAACACATCCACTAACAAAATTATAAACATACAAAAAAATTATACTAAATTTATGTAAGTCAATCATCATGAAAATAAGAGAAAATCCCATAAACTTTTGTAAAAGAAAAATAAGATTCTGACCGGGGAGAGTGGGACAATGAACTGTTACTGCTTCAGTCATCCATCCATGTATTATATCAAAGAGGTTCACTCTTAGTTTCTTTGGATGTTAATTTCGGTGAAATCTTACTGACATCTTGTTTTATTCATGTTGAAGTGGAATATGATTGACCAGAAATCATCAGATATTAATACAGATTATTGTAATTTCCTCCCTTTTTTTTTCACTTTTTCCTGTTAAGCAAGGGGTTCTTACTTGAAGTTGCATTGTTTCAGGTTAGTGGAAGAAGCTGATTACAGGTCTACTACTGAACTCTTTGCTAAGAGAGGTGATGAAAAGACACTTGACAATTTTATTCCTAAATCTGAGAGTGATTTCTTGGAGTATGCAGAACTTGTATCGCATAAGCTTTGTCCATATGAGGTGTGTTGAATTAGCTTATCTTTTTTTTTCCCCCAACTTTCTGTGGTAAAGGCTGGTGCAAGCATGCACACATGCATATGTATGTGTGTACATGTTTTTTACTTCATAATATTGTTTGCAAATGCAGAAAAGTTTTCACTATATTGGTTTACTTAAAGCGGTAATGAGACTGTCAATGACTGCTATGAAAGCGGCAGATGCAAAAGATGTTGCATCTTCTATAACTGCAATTGCAAATGAAAAGCTGAAAGCCGAGAAAGAAGCCAATGCTGGTAAAAAGAAGACAGGTATGTGTTTTTATCTAGTCTCTTATTTTATTGAATGTTGTATATTGTGCTTAGGAGAAACTATGTACATCTTCTGTCCTCCAACTTTCCTGCAACCATGGCTGTACAGATTTATCTAAGGGCTTTTCTGCAAGAACTATTAGTATTATGAACATGTATGGGCAAATGACAAATGGGTAAATGATTTTTATTGTGTCAAAAGATGTAATGTGGAATATAGCTTCTTAGTGATGTGAGGTTTGAAAAAAAATGATGAAATGGCCCACAAGTTCCGCATTGACTGGAGTACAAGGATAATATTTCCTGTCTAATAAAGGAGGAGGGAGCCTCTCCAAATTTATGGTATCTGTTGGGCGATTTTTGGTAGTTTGTATTCATTGGAAATCCTTCTTTTTTTTTTGGTACAACTTCCTATTTGTATTGATTAAACATGGCAAATAGAAACATAGGCATGACACACCTAAACTTGGCATGGGAAGTTTAGTCGTGAACTTTTTGAATAACTATTGACACTTGAACTTGCCAAACCTTTTGTCGACACAAATTCTGATGAGGCAACTAGGAGCCGACATGGTTTGGCATGTGACACAAATTGCAGTCATGTCAGTGAAATGTGTCTAACAGTAACAAAGACGACAAGTTTTAGGTATTTATATAGTTATTCAAAAAGTTGAGGTGTTTAAATGAATTTTCGTCCTAGGTTTAAGTGTTTGCGGATATATTGAGCCTAAAATATTCAGTAGCTAAGGGCCAGGCTTGAAGCCACAAAACTGAGTTTTAACTGTAGGCTTTGAGCTCTGATTGGACATCAGCCATGCTTGAGGTCTCCTGGAAACAGACTAAGCAGAGTCTAAATGTTATCGAAGTTGGCTCGGTTTACTGATGCTTGAGTTTCGGAATTAGCTACCTGTTTCTAAATGTAAATGATTCAGTGGTCTCACAGTTTTCTTTACATTGCCTTTGAATGTTAACTACTGGATGGTTCTCAATTACTCTTGCAGGGGGAAAGAAGAAACAACTGCATGTTGATAAGCCAGATGATGATATGGTGGTGGCCACATACGATGCTCTTGATGATTATGATTTCATGTGATCTATTTTGCAGATAGGTTTTTCATTTGACTCCGGCTGTTTCCATTATGTGCACACTTCTACTGTGATTAATTTTGTGTTGTAAACCATCTGAGAGGATAACATGAATTTTGCCTTTGTCTTGAGATGTTTGGTTAGACATGAAAACCACAACGAGGAAATGATTATTCATTAAATGGTGCTGAGAAGTTGAAATAAATAGTTATTGGCAGAATTCTTCTCTATCAGATGGCACTCTGATCTTGATGTATGTGCTTGTGTATTTGAATTTATTTATTTATTTTTTATAATTACATCATTTGAAAGATTGATTGAGCACTTTTTGTACGCTAATTAAATTAAAAATCGTCGTAATCAAAGCTGCTTCTTAACAAGGATTTCTTGATAATAATAATAACAATTATGATCATCAACTACTACTAATTAAACCAATAAAAACAATTAGTATAATTGCAATTACACTAATCTAACAAGGACTTTGAGCATATCATCCATGGAAGGTCTATGCTGAGGATCATCTTCAACACAAGCCTTAGCTAAAACGGCTAAACACAGAGCCTCAGCAAGTGGATAATCATCCTTGAGACATGGATCCATGAAGCTTCTCAGTTGATCAAAACAACCTCCTTCACTAGCATTCCCTGATCCTCCTAAAAATCCAATACCATCTTTCAGTGATTTCCCATCTTCGTTTTCTACTTTTCCTGATATAATCTCTAGCAAAACTACCCCAAACTCGAATATGTCTACCTTATCAGAACCTGTACCATTTGTGCTTATGTTTGTTAGCTTTGCTCTCCAGTTTTCTGTTATGAAAATGTCCCTGCTATTCACTCCCATGTGAGCATATGATGGAAATATGCAATAATGCAAGTAATGTAGACCTGTTGCTATGTCGAAAGCTATCTGTATTCGCCTATGCCATCGAAGGGAACTACTCGAATTCGATAACCAATTCCTCAAGCAACCGTTGCTTGGTAGCTCAAACACAAGGTAAGACCGACAGAAGTCACTGTCATTATAACATACACCAAGCAAGTTCACTATGTTGATGTGATTAATCTTAGTATGAACATCAATAACCTGTCGAGTATCTTCAAAGCTCATATGCTTGATCATCACTTCAACATCATCCATCGACGCCTTATAGGCCTTATCTTCAATCTTGCTCACTTCAGAGAACCCATTGGTCGCCTTTCGAAGATCTTCTATGGTATAATTCTTCAAAGAGTACTTAATCCCAATAAGAAGATCAGGGGACAAACATGAATTAGCAGAGCTTCTACCTGTTTGAGCTGATCTTGGTGAGCTTCTTACAGTTGAACATGAAAGAGGAGAGCTTCTAAGATTAAAGGATACTAACTTGTCAATCTTTCTCTTGGATAAGGTCTTTGCATACCATAAACATAAAACTAATGCTGCAACTATCAGAGAAAACCCAATAACCGAAATTGAAATATACAGAGTTATTAGCTTTGCACTAGTTGAATTTTCGACCGAGATTGTAGAAAGAAAGCCAGGAGTTGGAGGTGGAGAGTTTGGGATATTAAAATTGATAATTGAAATATTTTTCAAGGGAATTAAAATTGTTGTGTTTGGATAAACAGTAGGAAAAGGATCAAAATGATTAGCTGCCCATATATCTGTAGGAGATATACCAAATTTTTTGCTTAAAACATTAAGTTCATCTCCCTCTATCAAAGGGTAAGTAACTAAGTACATAACTCCGTCATCAGGACAAGCACATCTTAGAGGCAAATGAAGCATAGTACCAACCTCAACATCATTATCTTGAGATGAATTTTCCTCAGCAAGAGTATGCGATTTCACTAATCCTTCGAAAACTGCACAAGCAACCTCTGAAAGGGTTGTGTTCTCAGAAACCATGTAGCTAAAATTTGCCTGAAAGAAGTTGCCTATACAAGAACATGTGACAGGAACAAGAACATCTCTACCTGATTCAAGTATTTCCGATGAAGCTGAGAGATTATTTGCTCGTAGAAGATCATTGGTATCTGCTCGTAACAAGTGAGAGATGTTCAAGATAGAGTTGAATCTTTGATTTGCTCTGTAGACTAAATATGTGGAGCATGGTTTCTGGTCAGATTTGCAAGTGTATCTCGAACCTGGATGGCTCAAATCTGTTGAACAATTTGAGGGGTCATAGTATTGTTGAGCTCGGATCGGATCGAAGCATGTAATGATCAGAATCCAAAAAAACAAATGCATTTGGAGAGAGAATTTCTCAAGGAAAGAGAACATATCAAACAGTTGAAATGACTCAATCAGAAGATCTACCATATTCCATGAGCAATAATCAACTTATTTTATTAGATTGAATACTGTAGATTATATCAGCAGCTCCATTATTAATTACATTAACTTTGAAAGGAAATTGACCTTCTGAAAGCATCCTTACAAGCCGGCCGACCGGCCGGCTACTTATGTTAGCTGCCAACTCAGAACAAGACATACAAGGTTGTTCTGTAACGTAGACTTTGTTTGTAGACATTGTTTTTTTGTTTGTTTCCAAAGAATCATACTAGACAATATTGGCCCCTTTCCTTCTTTTCCTTTGTTCTTTTGTTAGCAACTTTCAATCAATAATTCACTATTTAAGCACTTCTCAGCGGTACTTTCCACTTTTCAAACGTTAGATCATCATTTTTATTTTTATTTTTTGAATTAAGAGCTGAAAAATAAAAAGTATTGGGAACGTAGAAGCACGGTAGCTGGAGCCCTATTTTGAACATGTTCAAGAAGATATATAGACCATTATTTTGACTAGGAAAATGATTATGCTAAATATATTAGAAATACAACACACACACTCACTACATATTCAGCAGGAGACGAAGAAGAAAGCTGACAAGCCAATTATTAGATCATTTCATGTCTTATAGACCATCATCATTATCGAGTACAAGTCAGAGAGAATTACATGAGGTTCTAAGCCCAACCTCAATTTTATTGCCACCGTGAAAAATATGCTTGTTATGTATACTTTGATGCTCCACAAGTAGTAGTTTATGCCAGAAGTTTGCAAGCTTGAGATTTGCCTGAAAGAAATCTCAAGAAGCATCAAAACTGTACTTCAGCAAATGTGCATTAATCACTATGCTTCTACTGTGCACTGCTTGTACCTTTAACTTTAGATTTCTCAACCAATTCAGTTGGTGGTGGATGAAGGGGCATCTGGCTGCATTTCTGGCATAGCATTCTGGAAAGCCGGCAGCTGATTGTATGCCTCTTGCAACCTCAGTAGAAGTGGGAACTGGGTCTGCCCAGAGAATTGAACAAAAAACTATTACATTAAATTTCAAAATATATTCCTTTCTTTCTTTTCTTTTTTCTTTTTTATTTATGTAATGTATATATTATCGAGCATAAATATGCGGTGAATTCAAATATACAGATCATATACTGAAGCAACTACTCCAAGGAGTTTGGCTAAGAAAGCTACCATGTCAACATTGAACCTTGGTGCAGCATGAATCTGTGGTGCCAGAAATAAATCCGCCTGCAAGCCAACATAACATTGGAATAAATAGTCACGAGTCATATCATGAAAAAATTACACTGCTGTTGAATTGTGCAAGTAAAATTTTTGAATTTGTGGTTAGAGAAACAAAGAAGAAGAGACAAAACCAGGAAAACTTCATCTCCAGTTGCAAATCTTCCAGCATGGCTGTTCAGCAGTTTCTCAAGTGCTGAGATAGATGTAAGTAGTTATGAAGCCAAAGTTTAAAAAAATAAAGAAGCAGAAACAATTGCATTTTAACAGCAAAAATCATTCATAACTTGTGTCCAATAACAAGTCTATTCGGTTTTATTGTTGCCGGATATCGAAAAGATTAGATAAGGATTAAAGCTCAAAGTATTGAAACTTTCCTATCTGCTCTTGACAAATATAACGATATCCAAAAAGTAGCACAAAAAAAGGAAGCCTTTCATGGTAGCAAAGAAGCATAAGCTATCAACATCAATAGCGAGAAAGTGATTTTTCTCTCTTGCCATGAAAGATTTTTCATCATCAGCAACTCAATTGATTATATTCATTCAGCAGTTGTTCTATATCTATATTTATATCCGTGAAATAAATGGGTGTTCAATCATGGGTCTGTAGATCTTACCAGCAAAGCCTTTTGTGATATGAGACCGAGCCCAGGGAATTTTCTCATCCGAGCTGACTTTTTCCTCGATGAATTTCTGCAAGAAAAGCAAAAAGACAAAATAGTATAAATTCCAAAAGTTCAGGATATACAAACCCTGAGAAAAAGAAAAACAGTTAATAAGAATTCTAGTATGATACTCAGTCCAATAATTGCAGAGAAACTCACTAGCACAGCTAGATTCTGAAGAGGCTGTATGCTTGAGGAAACAATGTTTGCTGCCTATATGTCATTAGGTAATTAAGAAAGAATTGATTAGTGATTAAGCTGATAAATCATAAACTCTTACATTGAAAAACAATCATAACTCATCAACGCCGGAACACAAGGTGTATTAAGCTACACAGAAAATGAAAATTAGGGTTAATGCACCTACTGTAACGTAGCTTTATCACTACTAACAACGAGCTGGCCATAGATAAATTTTTGTAACATACAAAAATTACTCAATTTTTAATTATTTTCAATCCAAGATCACAACGGCCAAAAAAATTGGAATATGATGCCAGATTATCGATATATCACTCTATATAAGTATAGAAAATACCAAAAGTATTTCAAGTGGATATTTTGTTTAGTTTCTTAAGCATATCATATACATATTTGCTTTAAAATAGCATATTTCCTAATAATGCAGAGTACCACATCAGCAATCAGGCATTGTATTTTGGTTTTTTCAGCCATTGTGATTTTAGCTTACAAGATTTGAATTATTTATATGGTAGGAAAAATTCATTTGTGGCTGTTATTTGAGTAA
>CANXYI010792483.1:0-15791 GCA_948208565.1 Hura crepitans | reverse complement strand
CATTACACAAACATATTTACACTAATGCTATTTATTCATACCTATTTAAATTATTGAATTAAATTAAAATAATGCATAAATCATTCCCCATAATACACATACATCCATTTATTTCATTGAATTAACATTTAATTATTACTTTCCTTTAACTTACATGTTTCGGCCCTATTTACAATTTAAGGTTCCACGTTTAATTTATTGAATTTAACCTATTTATATCAATTTATTTCACTTAAATTTTATATCCTAATCATTTAGTTAACTATTTAACTTATCATATAAAAGTTCCTAATTTGCATAACAACATTATATAAAGAATATTTCAAAAAAATTTGAACACACATACCTAATTCTTTATGCATCTCTTCTCCTTTATTCTTGAATTTGTCTTTTGTTCCACCAAGGTTCCTTTTCTCTGATGCTTCTCCCTTTTTTCTAATTGAACTTTAAACCTTCATCCCAAACCTTTAATTTTCTCTAAAATTCTCCACTCAAACTTGAAATTCTTAAGGAGCTCTAGTAAGGATTGAAGAAAGCTACCAATTTAGTATAGAAATGTACGGTTTTTATGGGATGGATTGAAAGAATTTGAAGGGAGAGGAAAAGAGAGGAGTTTTGGCCATTAGAGGAGGAAGAGATGACCAAAAATTGAATTGAATTAAATATTATTATTTAACTATTTACATAGGCAATGAATGGCTATGATTAAAAGTCATGGAATTACACATGGATGGTAGGATATTTTTCCATGTGTGATTGTCTTTAAATATCTTTTAATCATTTTTCATGTCAATAATTATGGGTTACACATGGATGGCTAGGATTTATCATGCCACTATTTAACCTAATGGCTAAAGATGCTCTCTACACAAATCTTCCATCATTTTCCCTTAAATCTATACATTTAATTGAATTTATTTCTCTAATTTTTTTCAATAGCTCCTATGTTTATAAATTTCCAACTTTATGATTTTTGGATTCCTTGGAATTTTTTACTATCAAGATATGCCACTTTCAAAGTTTTCTGAGCACATTTTTGAATTTTTTCATTCAGCTCTGAATGGTTTACTATTCACATTACATCGTAATTTAGATTTTGCTTTTGATTTTTAACCCTTTTATAAACCTCAAAAGTTCCTTAAATTTCACCACAATGCATTTTATAATTAATACTAATTTTTAGTTGGATTAACTCCATTTGGCTCGAAAACACTATTCACGACCCGCTTATCATTATTCACTGGGCTTGCTCTCGAACCTCATTTTTATCACACTTTCTCATCATTACCATGCCACATGTCACTTCCTTATTACTCCCATGTGTCTCATCTTTCTAGCCATGAATAATAAAATTCTCATTTTACCTTTAGCCTTTCAATATAATTGCCATTTTGCCCTTTAGTTGATTTTCACTTCGTTATTCACACCATCTGACTCTACTCGATCCATATGTCTATTTCAGTCCCTATTTTTCTTTTAATTCCCATTCTAACCTTATGAAAAAATGGGTTGAAAGTAAGGGCATGATAGGTTAGGTATTACTTCATGGCCTCAAATGCTTTTTGATAGTCATTGTTCCATTCACAGGGTTAGTTCTTTTATAGAAGTTTGAATATGGGTTCACAAATGGATGTAAGTTTGGCTATGAACTAACTAATTTATTACAGCTTTCCTAAGGATTATCGAACCTTATTTTTTATCTAAAGAGAAAGCAACTTTATCCGGGTCCACTTCAATTCCATTCTTACTGACCATAAATCCTAGCAACTTCCTTAATGTTACTCCAAAGATGCACTTCTTGGGATTGAGTCTCATATTAAACTAATCTAACCTTTGAAAGAACTTCTCTAAGGCTTTGAAATGCCCTTATTTGTTCATTTGACCATCATGTCATCTACATCGACTTCTATTTCTTTATGCATCATATCGTGAAAGTGTTTAAAGGCCATCTTTTGGTATGTTGCTCCTATGTTCTTTAATCCAAAAGGCATAACCTTATAACAATATGTCCCCTATTCTATTATAAAAGTTATCTTGCATTGTATCTTGAGAACTCATCCATAAAGGACTACATGGCTATCAAGGTTACACTATTAACAAGTACATCAATGTAAGGTAGGGGAAATAGTGCTTGGGGCATGCTTTATTTAAGTCTCTATAGTCTGGCACATCCTAACTTTGTTATCTTTCTTTGGTTCCGAGACAACATTGGCTAACCAGGTAAGGAAGACTATTTCTTCTATGAAGTTAGCTTCTAATAGCTTAATGACTCATTCTTTGACTTTTCTATCCCATTCTAGTGTCATTCTTCTTAGTTTCTGCATATTGGGAGTATATGATTGTGTATTGGAATAGCATGTTTAGCTACTTCTTGATTAATTTTAGGCATGTCTTCATAGTTCTAAGTAGATACCTTTTCATACTTTTTTAACTATCTCTTAAATCTTTTCATCTTTTCGACAGTAAAATCATAGGCAATTAATATATTTTTTGGTTGTTCATTTATACCAAGATTAAATGGGTTAGCTTTAATGCAATTAATGTCAAAGATGTTTATGTAATAATCATAGGAATATATGCTACCATCAAGAAAAACATCGCACAAATAAGTAAATTCATTGTTCACTTTATTACTAAGAAAATTGTTCACTTTAAAAAGATTAAACAAATACAATTCATGAAAAAGTAAATTATAATCTACAAGATCTAGATTAAGTGTATCTTCAGCTGAGGTTGGATAGATTTCTTCAGTTGTTACCAAGCGAGAAATATTTCTTCCTCCTATTGCTAACCTTGCTTTAAACTTCTTAATTCCTAATCAATGACTTCTACGAACATCTTAAATCCCTACTTGTAATAACCCACTATCACTATTAATCTTAGAGGCCTATCATATTTGGTCTTTCCTTGCTTCATAAAGTAATCCTCTAGACCATTTGCCTTTTGCTTGTAGCTATCTCCTAGACTTGGGTCATACCATAGTCCTTTGGTGTCTTTTTGGCTTTTGATCTATAATGGTTCTATTATCCATTACAAGTTCTTACTTAGGCCAACTCTTGGTAAGAAGTTCATTTTCTTCATGATTTTAGACACTGAAAGGTCCATGTAATCTTCATATATTCTAGCAACATAGAATCCAATGAATAGTTGATTAGCAATAGCAAGGGTGGACACTACATGGTTAATTTCTGCTTTGATTGTAATTATACTCCTTATGTAAGGGAATTTGATCATTTAGTGCAAGGTGAAAAAGAATCCTCCTAGCCTATGGAACCAAGGTCAACCAAGTAGCATTAAAAATATGGCCGAGATGTCAATGATAGTAAACTCGACTTCATCGATGATATGCCCACTTAGACCTTTGTGATAAATGAGCCTTTAGCTTGTCTACTCATATCATCATAGACTTTAATGGTGATTCTAGAAGGCACTAAATCTTCTTTTTTGATACTTAGACCTACTAAGATTTTAACTAGATACACACATAATGATAAGCCATCATCTCTATAACACACCCTATTTTCTTCCCATTCACCTCGGCCTTGATGAAAAGTGGCTAGTTATGTTCTTTCCCTTCTAAAGGTAGGTCTTCATTTGAAACAATGATGATTCTAATTTTCTCAATTTTCATGACTTGGACTAACTCATCGAGTTTAGTGGTGATGGATACAAAAATTGCCTTAAGGCTTCAACTACTTTTTGTATATGCAATTGGAAAGACATCAATAAATCTCATATGCTAATATAGGATTGAGTTTTCTTAAGCTACTTTAGTACTCCTTCATCTTTAGGCTCTTTAGTCTTGATTTCTTTTTCCAGAAGGATTCTACCATTTTTCTCAACCTTTTCAATCGTTTCTCCCTTAATCCATATTTTGTCTCATTTACCCTCTTCGAGATCTTCATTATAAAATCCATCCCAAAAACCTTTGTTCTCTCTAAGCACACTTTTGCTCTCACTCTTCCAAACACCAATCATAAGGATAGCCTCATTTACTCTCACCCCTCCCTTATCTCATGGTTAGATTCGTAGATATCTCTAAGGATGTATTTTTCAGACAATCTTAATTTAAGTAGGCATGTAGTTTAGTTATGTTTGGGAAGTGGGTTTGATTGGGCCTATAGATCTAGTATCTACTTAGTATCGATTAATTATTATATAACTTTTCTCAGGAGTTTGCAATTATCTATGAGATGGCCTATTTTTTGTGATAAGTGTAGTATCAATCATGCTTATGATTAGGAGGCAAAGGGCCATTCTTTTGAATCCCTTATTCTGATCAATGGCAATATCTTTCAACTGTTCCCAAGAGGTAATGCCTTTAGCTATGAGTCCACTGTTCATGCAACTATTAGCATTTTGAATGAACATTTTTACCTGATTAATATCATTAGGCTTATTCCTTATCTTCAACACCTTATTCCTCTACTGTTCTAGGTAGTTAAAGAATATTTCATTTAGTTTTCATCTTACCACCTTAAGATCTTTCAGAGTTATATTGATACTCGTATTATTGGAATATTGCTTGCTAAAGGCCCTTGCCAACTCAACCCAATCCTCTTTAACCCTTCTTTCTTGGTAATGATACCAGTTCAAAGGCTAACCAGTGTGAGATATACTGAATAGGCTTACTATTTGATCTTCAGAAAGTTAGTAGATCTTATAGCTGTAGCATATTACTTCAAGCCAAGTATCTTAAATTTATGGGGACAGGCCTTAAGCTTATATCATTTAAGTTAATCTCCTTCCCTTCTATGACAAGACAACTCATAGCCTCTATCTTTTCACTTAACTTCTTTATCTGATCATCCTCAATCTACTTAGGTGGAGGGACTTTATTGTAATTATTCTTGACCGGAGGGATGTCTTCATCGAAAATTTAGTCATCTACTTTATTTGCTACCTCTTTCCCTTTGATGTGAACTATTAAAGTCTAGCCCCTTTCCTTTTGAGTATGCATGTTAGACATGGCATTGGTAAGTGTAGCCATTATCCTCTTCTCTATCTCTCCCATAAACTCCATCAGCATAGATTTGGTACAAGTTCATCTCCTAACATAACTCCTCTTTTAGGTGAGATTAATGCTTGATTGTTTATTTTGCAAAGGTGATTGCTTACTCTCCTCCACTGAGTTATGAATAAGGGATCAATGATGGCTAAGAAAATAAGGGGTTAAAACATGATGCATGATCAATATATATCTATACTACATGATATGTAATGTATACAAGATACGTGTAATGCAACATCTAAAAATACAAGCGATAAACCTTCTAACCTTATTTCTCCCACACACATGATCAAGCCATTCTTTTCCTAGATATGATTACCTAAGTAACAACTAAGGATGCATGGGTTCAATTAAGGGCCGTGATTAGGCCCATAAGTCTCTCATAATTTAAAATGCATGCAAATAATAGCCTGATGTGTTTAATTTTTATTAAAAGTAGGCTAAATCTATTCTAGATAAAAAGCCTAACAGATTTGGCCCCACTCCAAATAAAGTTAAACATAGTAGGCCTACATAGCAGTCATAATGCAATCGTATACTCTTAAGGTCATAAATCCTAAAACAAGTTACTACGCTTAACTATATGGGCTTTATGGTTTAGTTAAAAAAGGCTCATGGCTCCCACAAGTAGAGGTCCCTCGTAACAGGTCTTCCTAATTAAGGGTAATAGTGGCCAATTAGTTTATCGTTTGATATACCCAAAGGTACAAGGCTTATGAGTGATGGATATACTAGCAATTTCTCATTCTTGAATGAAAAATGAGTTCATGTTTCGCAACAATATACAAGGTAATAAGGGATATAGTATATATAGAATGTAATATATAGGACTGATAAAAATTAGAATATTAGAAGGCATATTATTAAAGAACTTTTGAATTAAATTCTCAGTCCCTAATAGAGTCACCACTATAGATTTTATATACCAAGGATGAAACGATTGTGTTAGGAGTCACCACCTGACTCTACACTAGGACTACTTATCTTTTGCTAAGCAAGGGCTCATAACCAAATCTTATTTATGCCCCAATAATATACCTTCTTTATATTCTAACATTTATCAATCATGTACCATGCAAACAAGCATTATTTTAAAAATAGCATGCGTATCACCTTTACACATAAGGAAAAGTAAATTAAAGTATTTAAAATATACAATAAAACATAAACATAAATTATACATCCATAAATTAGGCTATTCATTAATTGTTATTTGACTTGACAATTATCCATAATTCTATAGGAATTGGTGGTAATTGCCCAACTTCCATATCTAGGAGATTAGCATTTATTAAAATACATTTTCATGTGACTTTTATTAATGAAAACCAAAATTTTTTTATTAAGAAAATACCAATTAATTAGATAAAAAAATCATTGATGTGAATTTAAACTTTTATGTGTAAAACAAGTTAATTAAATTACCTATTACAATACAAAATAAGGAAAAATAAAAAGTGCAAAACCAAAACAAATAAACAAGAAATAAATAATTGGTCCCGCTTTTATGTCATCATGACCGTGCTGATGGTACGTTAGTATCGTCTTTAGTCTATGAGAACGCCTAACAAAGAAGGGATTTGGTCCATCCGAACATGTTTCCAAAATGAAGTCATCGACTAGCACTCCCTCAAACAATATGATTAAAAAATAACATATGATCCAAAGGGACCTCAAATCATACATATAAAATATTCATACATAAACATATGCTTAAAGGCTACATATAACATATATTAGTTTTAACACATGTGGGTATTGATCACATACAAAATAAAGGTGAAAGTCTATATAGACATGGAACCCTATTGATAGGAGTCTGTACGGATGCCACAAATAACATGTCATCAAAATAGTTTGTTTAAACATGGCAAATATTTTATTCATGTGACAAACATTTATGATAGTTACACATACAATTAGTATTCAATGATACCTTATTCTACATCTTATTTGATTGCAAACTTATAGATTATTCAAATTATATGTCTGTATAGCCATAAATCCTTATGAAAGAGAGTTTGTGCAGACTTATATTGTCAAATATAATGTATAAAAGATGCATAAATAACATACATATACATAAGAAATCATTTTCTCCTCTTATGATCGATGTAGTGATCACAAAAGACCACCTCACTTACCTCAATCAATCCTTAGAGGTCACTAAAACCATAAAGGAATAAACTTGTGTAATCAAAGTAACCTCAGAACTTACCTTGATATTACACCAAACTACAATGCAAAAGGTAGAGTTTTAGAAGAGAGAATTGTTTAGTGTGGGCTATAGGACTAGTAGAGCAAATCCTACTTTGGAGTCTTAACACCTTAGACTCTCGAAATTGTGTGTTAATTCTAGATTTTGTTATCTAGATTCTTAATTGATTAGAGGTGATTAATGATCCATCAATAGGCTTAGAGTAAGGGTATTTATAGGTTTATAGGGTAGTATTCCTATCTAAACAGAGGGGAATCCTATTATGATTAGGATTCAAATACCAAATAAGAAGACTAAGATTCTAGAAGCTTTTCATCGTAAGGTCCGTGCGAACATACTCATGTTAGACCAAAGTTTGTGCGAACTTAGGCTTTAAGATGCCTAAGTGGGCTGCAGCTTGTGGGCCTTTCTTTTTTAAAATACCTAGTGAGAGTCAGTGCACACAGTTATATGATTTACTTATGGATTGATCCATGTGAACACAAATTTAAGTTAGTTTATGGGAAATTTGGTCAGACATAGGTTTGGGTGCCTTTTTCTTGTAACATGGGCCTATCTCTAGTCATTATCATGGTTCCTAAATAGGGCGTTTACAATAGGTAACCATGTTACCTTCCATGCCTATTTTCTCCTTGAAGATCCAATTACACTCAATGAGTTTCATCCCTTCTAATAGCTCAACCAAGGTCCAAACTTGGTTGTTATATTAACCATGTAGAAAATTCAAATGAAAAATAAAAAGGTTTACTGCAGAATATTAAAAATTGCAAAAGCTTATACTCTTTTGACAAAACTTGGCTTTATACTACTGTTGGTTTTTATGACCTCTTGTCTAGTAAAATTAACTAGCAATGGATCATGAATAGTGGATGGATCATCAAAAAATTGAAAACAAAAATCAAGTAGAAATCAGAATTGAGAATTTTATCATTTTTCTTTAAAATTAATCCCTAGTAGCTTTTTCTTCATATCGAGTTATTGCAAACCACAATGTTCCAATATGAAGCACCTCTAAGGTATCCACATCAAAAAATAAAAGAAGAGAACTCAACAAAGATGCATAGAAGAAAGTTCAAAATAAAAGGCTAGTAAATTTTGAACTTGAAAAGAAATTCTAGGAGGAGGAGTCATATTTTTCAAAAGAAAACTGTTCTATGATGGTTGACCTTTTTAAGGGTTTACATATCCTCAAAATCCTTACTCCCCTAGGTCAAATTATGGGCCTTTTAACTCTTAAAAAGCTAACCAAAATTGGGCTACAAATAAATTAATTAAAAGGCCTAATTTCAAGCCTATACGTATAAAAACCTAATTAGGATTTTATGCTTCTATTTTGGGCTCCAGGCCCAATGAGCCTTTCCTCCTAATTTCTTCAAACCTAATGACATCTCATGTCATTAAATATTCTATATTTTTACCTCATTTTCTAAATTCTATAGGTTTGTGACCTTATGAGCTACCAAACACGTTAGTAGTATACAGTGAATTAGAACTCTACTTGAACTGGGACTCTGTGATTTAATCTTATTAAATCATTATTAATTCCAATTAATAAATTCACCTTATTACAAGTTAAGAGAGGCATATATCAGTGCATCATGTCTATCTAAGCATCGAAAAGTCAATGGTTTGACTTAACACTTTCATATATAGTTATAATATAATAAACTCCTTTCACTATTCTTTTTCTTATCCATGTTTGAGCATGGACTAGTTTTAACTCAATGTTTAATTAATTATGTCTAAGTAAGTCATAAATTTGTGATTCTAATAACTTTTATCTTTATTCCCAAAATGCCTTTGTAAATCCCATTCACACTCGCATTCCACTCTAGCTAGAGATTCCTGAATAAAAACAATCATTCCACTATAGGTAGCGATTCCTGAATAAAAGTAATCCATAAAAACTATGAGATAAACTCTACAATATAATTCGAGGTGGTGAATCATTTATCAAACATTCAAGTATCTTTAAGTTGCTTATGGTATACCTAACCTTCTAGTTGTTTATACCTCATAGTGAAGTAAAAGCAATAGAGTCAAAGCATAACACTTGATACTTAAGATATCTTAGAGATCTCAAGTCTAAGGATACTTGCATCATTGATATGATGAAATACTTTTATTGACATAAATTATATATCCATGTGAAGATCTCATTTTAGGTCCCCAATGTACTTGTTTCCTAAATAAGCATCCACATGTTAACCCTGAGTATCACATGCTCACAGCTTGTGAAAACTACTGCTTGACCTAGTCATAAAGTATAACATGTACTAATATATCCATATTAATAATGTTCTATCTTGTTAATACCATGACTAGAGGTAATTTTAGTATTATCACATTTACATACAATAGGTATCTCACATCATGAACTTTTCATGATGACCTTTGTACTATGATTATATACCAAGGACTTTATTACATAGTTTAAAATTATTATTAAGTAAATAAATGAATAAAAGTACTAAGTAATAAAGAATGCCATATTATTAATGAATAGTGTTTAAATGTACATGAAAACATCCTTATTACACATATGCTCTAGGACACACAACTACTAGAAGTTAGATTATTGCACTAGTAACCCTCGAAGACCAGTGGTCTTCCATCTCTCATTATACCTCTGTTACTTGCCATTGATCTATTTTCTTCGATTTATTAGTTCAAAGCTCTTAATGAAAGCACTAATTAATAATTGTCAAATTGCCATATGTCATTATAGAATGATTACTTGTTCAGGCTACTAGATCTTTGAGTATATGCTAATAACAAATTTCTATAATACAATGAAGCATTAGTCTTAATTCCCTTAGGATTCGAACTTCGATGCTTAAGTTAACTAAGTGTATTTCAAGAGTATGGTTTAAACATAAAAAAATTGATTGCATACCTTTATATAGGCTCAATACCTACTTGTAGAGTAAGTATCCTAGTCGTAATAGGATTGGATCTCTTATTTTCTGAAAAGGAGTTTTACTTTCCTAGTCTTAGTGGGCTTCCTGTTAAGTCTTACTCCTTCCTCCCCATATTGATATGCACATTTTCGTTTTTTGCTTATCCCAAATTATAGCTCACTTACTATTTTAGTAAGTTGGTTAACTTATTAAATCTTTATTTTACCCATATTTAATATTATTATTTATTAAAAACTACATCCTTATTTGTATCAACTACTCTCTATTTTTCAATGCTACTATTTATTGACTTGAAAAGTATAACTAAGTTTGATATGTAATTATTAAATAAAGTCAATTTTCAATTCATATTAACTAAACTTGAGTGATTAAATAATTTTGGTTGATGTGAAAATGATAATAAGTTAATCTCAACTGAAATAGGGGTATAATAAGAAAAATATATGTAATTTTAAATTTTAAACTTAAATAACTATTTTTTTTCTTAATTCTTGTAAAATAAAAAGTGCGCCTATCAATATGGAATAGAGAGAATATTTCTTTTCCATTTATAATATAATACCTTATTAAAATAGGTCTTTAATTCTTCTATTATAAATTCCTATTACACTAAAAACTTTTCTTACAATTTCTATAGTTTTTCTTCTTTGTTTAGCCCACACTATACTTATTAATATATTAATTCTATTCACATTTACATAAATATAATATGAATAGACCTGTCAAATATGTTGGATCGAGTGCATTCAGGTTCTATCATTAATTTTGGGTTATTTTCTAGTTAGGTCATTTTTTAATAAAGTCACTTCGGATTTGGATTGGGTCGGATTCTCAATTTAAATTCATTTTTTACAAAATCAAATTAATTGATTTTCAAATTATTAAATTAAATTTTAATTTCAAATTATTTTCTTAAATATCAATACATTGCAAGCACTTTTAAATATTGACAGTATACAAATTTCAAAAAGTAACTTATTCTATTAAAAATATATAATTTTTAAAAGAAGATTGCGGACGATGATACTGATGATGATCATCATTGCTGTCGTTAAAAAATGAAAATGAAAAAAAATATTAACAATAAAAGTAAAAATAAAAAAGAAAAGATGAAATATCAAATATAAAGAAAAATCAGTATGAGATAAATGATAATCAAAATAAAATTATTTAGCGATAAGTGGTGTAACATGATATAGAATAGAGGCAATGATGATATGCAGGTTTTTCTTGGAAAAAGAAGATTATATAATTCAAGGCGATAAGAATTCTCTACACCATATTAGATCATGAATTTAGCTACCCATTAGTTGGACCAACCTGCTCACAATTTTTTAGAGTTTGGACAAGATATTTCATTACTCGAATATGACCCAGTCTGCATGAGTAATTATTTATTTTTATTTTATTTAATTTTTTTAATGATTTATTGAATTACTTTAGATTTTTTAGTCCATTTTTATAATTTATTAATATTTATTTTATAATTTTATGCTATATTTATTTTTATGTATAATTATTTTTTATATAATATTAAATAATTTTCAATTTTATTGACTTTTTATAAATTTTTATTCAATTTTTTAGTGTATAATGGGTTGGCCTAGTCCATTCCAACTCAGGTTAACTTTTTTTTAAACTTGTTTGTCCCAAACCCTCTCAAGGTGGGTTTTAATTTATACATTAAAAAACACAAAAAAAAAAATTAATAGATTTCATTTTAAAAAAAAATTGATTGAAATAATTAATTTAAAAAAAAGCATATGAGTTATTTGTGTCCCAATACATTCAAATTAATTTCAGATTGACATGTTTGAATCATAGATTGATCATTACCTAATTCTCGACTTTTTAAATTAGATTCGAATCAAATCATACGTTTCTTTTCGAATCAAAATTAAATTTGAATCATTTTATTTCTAACAAATTCAAATTCAACTTTCAAATCAAAATCAAAATTGATAAATTTAAATATAATATACGTAAATTTACAATACTAAAATTAATTTATAGATTCAGCAGCCGTTAGTTGCTGGGAATTGTTCTTTATTCTATTACAATCAAAATGTTTCCTCTCTTGTACGGCTTTTTGATTTGAAAGTCAAGTCGATTCTTTCTGCTTAATATCATTATTATTAAAATTAGATTAGTCAATCGGATCGATTTGATCGAAAATTGAAAATTAGTCCGGTTTAGAAGTAAAAATTGCAATTAAAAAAATTAGATTGAATCGGTTTAAATTGGAGAAAATCTAGTTGAAGGGGGAATTGGGTTGAACTATAAATTTCACAATTTTAATTTTTTCTTTTTTTACATTTTTTGTCTACATTATTTTAGACTTATAATTTTTCTTTTAGTATTTTTTTAAGTTATTTTTATGATTTAAAAGCAATTTAAGAATATTAATAATAAAATTTATTCAATTAATTATATTTTATTAATTAATAATTAGATCATTTTAAGTATAACTATTTTAATAAATTTATTTAATTAACAAATCATAAAAAAACTATATTAAATAGAGTAGAAATATATTAATTTTTTCATTGAATTTTTTTCTAAATTTTATAATATAAATAAATTTTAATACCTCAATTTGATAATAATTTATTATATTATTATTATTAATTTATTTTTATATATACTAATTATTTACTCATTTTATGATTTTTATACAATTTATTTAATATAATATCACTCATATTATGTTATTAATTTCTTATAAATGATTTTTTTAAAAAATAAAAAATTCAATGCAATCTGGTTTTAACTGTTGAATCATTATATAATTAGCTATCTAATCCGATTTTAATAATATTGCTTAATTTTATATAAAAGCAGTAATAAATACTTAATTTTGGGGGGAAAGGTAAATAAATAAAAACTATGTTTCCGTACACCAATCACAGAATATGTTTGATTGTGCTGAGAAATCTAAGTAATTGAGCAGTATTTGCGTTTATTGCAGCCAGCTTAGCAGCACTTTACGAGTTATGACCTGTTGGTACTAGATAGAGGTAGGATTCGGTACGTTTATTTAAATATATCATAATATTCATGATTGAATATATATTTTTTTATATATAATTATTAATTATATATAATTAAATTTTAAAAAATATAATATAATATTAAATATTACAATATATTAAAAATTTAGCTTATCAAATAAATACTTTCGATGTACAAAATAATTGTTAAACCAAAACTTATTATTAAGATTAAGAATTCAAATTTTTTTTTTTTAATTTCTTCTTTACTCTTACTTTTTTTACTTTTTGTAAAGTTAATTTAATTTCATTTAGTTTTTTTAAGTTATTGTGGCAGTCAAATACTAACATAAGGGGATATAATACGTTAATCTTACATAAATTTTAGATTAATTACAGATTTAAGTAAAATAAAATATATCTTATAAGAAATCGTTCAGAAGAAAATAATAAGTGTTTCCAAAATGAATATCACAACAAAGAAGGAAAAAATCGAACCAATATGAATAGCTGCATTTTTCTAAGCCTTCAAAGTTGAAACTTTAATCTCTAAGCTTATCTTATCTTATATTTAATAATTGCCAAGAAGAATAACATTTAATAGCGCTGTGTGTGTGCATGTACGGCTGTTGCATCAGCTCAGATCAGTCTGAATTTTATCGTATTCTACCGAGATTAGATTTAAAGTAAAATTGAGACTTAATTAAATTCATAATTATTGAAATTATATTCCAATAATAAATTAATTATAAGTAAATTTGTATTACAAAATAATTTTTTTTTTTAATTTTCACTTAAAATCACTATTACTTTGAAAAACTTAGTATATGATTATTAATATGGCATAACATGTTATTAAAAAAATTTAAAATTATGCGATATACTATGTCATTTTTTCTATGAGGAATTTCATTTTTTATCTATTATGCCATTTTTCCTACGAGGGATTTAAAATAAAAAATTTAAAATTTAAAATACTTTTATAAGAAAAATTTATTTGTAACTTATTTATTACTAGCAATAAAATTAAGCGGCAGATCATAAATGAATTCAAAATTAATGATATATAATTGTGTGTTTATGTGAAGTTACATGTATAAAAAAATTACAAGAGGCAGACAAAGGTCGATACACAAGTTATCAGCATATATTAGTACAGGGACTCAAGGTTTGGTCTTCAGTACTTTTACATTTTTCAGTTATTTGTCGTGCCAGAAATTTAATTCTTTAATAATTATCATTGTTACTATAATTTTCAACAAAAAAAAAAATCCTTAAGTACCTTTTTTTCAATGTTCACTGAAAATTCCTAATTTTTAAAAAATATAAGTCTCCTAGATATTTATTTTTAATTAATTTATTTAATAAAATATAAACATCAATTTTAATAAATTTTATCATATACATTTTTCTACGAGTGTCTAAACACCTCTTCTATCAATTATAAACTTAATGGCATAAAATTAAGACTAAAATCACTTGATATAAAAAAATGTAAAAGTTCAATAACTTGCAAATGTGTGTTGCCTTGTGTTTTAATGTCATTGTCATTTCTTTTAATAATTGAACTTATTGAGTTTTATTTTTAAAAAAATCAAATGATTTGCTAATGTAATGATTATGTAAATCTTTTAAGGTGCTTCAAGTTTATTTAAAAAAATAGGTATGCCATTTACTAGAAATGCAACCCATAACTTTTCAAATGATTTATTAATATAATGGCTATGTAAGATTCACTAAATGTCAAAAAAAAAAAAAAAAAAAAATTTCTTGATTCATGCCACATTAGCATCATTTAAAAATTTCTTATATTCTATGAGTTTCATATATTCAACTTATAAGCAAACCATTTAATTTTTTTTAAAAAAATAGATAAATTATTTAAATTATTGTGAAATAATAATTTAAAATTTTATTATTATTAACAAAAAAGGAAAAAAATTAGAATTTCAATTATTAAAATTTATAGTCAAATTTACAATTATCTCTAAAAATTTACATGGTTATATACTTATATTTAGTTTAGAATTTGAACTCTCTAAAATTTTTATGGCAAAACGTACTGTTTGAGTTTTTGATATTAATTTTTTATTTTTATTTTAAAATATTAACCTCTTATATTTTTGTTATTTTTCCTAAAAATATAATATAAAGTTTTGATGTTACAAAATTAAAATATATAAATTTAATAATAAAAAATTATATATATATATATATATATATATATATATATATATATATATATGTATTCTTTTATTTTATCTTTTAATTTGGCCTCCAATTTTTATAACCTCCTCATTTATTTTTGACTCCCTCCTTGGTGCATCTTAGGTTGGCTTTGCTTACAACTTTTTCCTTTGAACAATGAGAAAGGTTGAAGTTGTGAACCTCAAGTGCAAAGATTTTATGTCTATTGTATAATGCCCGTAAATCGGGGCTTCGTGAGTAGTATCTTTGGGATTTAAACAGTGTTCCTGGGAGTTAGGACACTTTCGTGGGACTGAGAAGGGGCATACTGATCATAAAACTTCAAAAGGGTCAAAAAATGGCCAAAACAAATAAATTTAAAAATTTAGCAAAATCAATAATTCATTTCGGGCCATAAGCTAGTGAATCATAGCCTTAGATGGACTTGGACCAAGGATGATCTG
>CANXYI010792269.1:0-10379 GCA_948208565.1 Hura crepitans | reverse complement strand
GGCAATTTTACCTCACTTGAGCACTATTCACTCAAGTGTGACAACTTCCAAATTTGGCCTTCTTTCTCCAACTTTTTGCTAGAATTAGTACCTAAAATATGATGGAGGTTCTAATTATATAAAATTTTCATGGGTTTTGGTGAGGATTTAGGAGAGAGAAAGCAAATAAAAATGGAGGAAAAGAGAGAGAGAGAGAGATGGATTTTGAGGTTTAAGGTTGAAGATGATGGTTTGGTTCCTTGGTTGAACCATTTCTAGGTAGAAAATCTGAAGGGATGATGAGTTGGATCAATTTGATTGGCCCAAATAGCCATTTACCAAAATTTGGGCATTTTTATGTTACTTTTTGATGTAAAAATTCATAAAATATTCTAGAAGCTTCCCAAAATTCCCATTATAGTCCCTAAAATTCTCAATTATTACCATTAAGGTCCTTGTAAAATTTCAGCTCGAAATTCCACCGAATGCAAAAATCACTATTCACCCTAGACTGAGTTTTAACTTCGAAAATTCATAAAATATTTTTTGGTGCTCCAAAAATTCTCATTTTTGTTTTGTTTTAAAATTCCTAAATTAATGAGACTAAGTTTCATGCAAAATTTCAAGTCAAAAGTCAAATATTGACTTTTTGGGCACTATTTACGGCTAAAATAAAATATTCCGAAAACTTATTAGACGACCCTAGAAAATTATAATTCTTTCACCACCATGCTCAGTGGAATTTTTGAGGTCAGGGTGTTGTATTTTTTAGACCATCTGGGTACCTTCTCGAGTCTCAAACTGTCCGGGTCTCAAAATATTTTTTCTTCGAAATTGGTAGTTTATAACCTAAAACGAATTATTGGTTCTGCTAAAATTTTTAATTCATTCATTTCCCCCATTTTTAGGCCTGTCAAAATTTTATAACCAATATAGCAGTCATCAAACTCGAAATGACGACCCGCACCGCGGGGAACATCACTCGGCCCTGCCTGATACTGTTCATAAGACTTTGATGGTTAGGGCGTTACAGCTAATGTTTCCATACCATACATAATCAACACTAAAGAATACCTACACACACGACCACCTACGTATTAATTTACTCAAACCCACGAACAACACAAAAGTTACATCTAACCATTTTTAAGAACAGAACAACACAAGAGGGCACCTACACACATATGGTTATAAGAAGCATTCTCATGTAATCCACATTTTTAGCAAGTGTGCTCCTAACTTCTCAACAACCAGCACAAGCAACACCTCTAAAATTCTACACATAACACACTTCACAATCAACTACTCCAATACACATAAGTAGCATCAAATACTCACATAAATAATTATTATTTTTACTACTCCATGTAGCCATCAATTTCACACTACAAGGCCAAAAAATTCTCAAGGGAAAAGAACTAAAGCATGCTAAAATTTTAATTAAATTGGCATACTTTGTCAAGTTCCAACAGCCTTTAGCTCTTAATAGAACTCCTTCCTCCTTCAAATCCCCATCATGCCTCCCACACTTCAACCTTAGAATTTCCCCTCAAAGAGCATCAAAATTACTCACATCAGCATCTTAGAATTCTGACCATGTAGGCTTGTTTGAGGAAGAAAATCCTCCAAGATTAAAAAAAAAATTAAAGAGAACTAACTTAGTTTATAGTTGGATTTCCTTGCTACCCATAGAAACACAAATGCTCATTCTTACTTCTTTCTTGAATTTTCTTTTTACTAGCGATAGCCACCTTCTTTAGCCATCTATAGTTGCTAGGTTTAAGGGCTTTAAGGGAAGGAATAAGGTTGAACAGCCAAAGGGAAAATAGAGAATGCTGTCCCAACATGGACAACATTTCATATAGAAAATTGATGGAAAATAAAAGTAAATGGTGGAAGAAGTAGTGGCCAGGTGTCCACCAAGAGTAAGAATTATGTGGTATAGTCGTTAAGTGAGTGTTAGGGTGTCTTGGGTCGTATCCCATAGCACTTGAGCACCTTAAAACTCGAATTTTCAATAATAGAGGCTGTCAAATTTGTGAAATTTTTAAAAATCACATGGTCATAAAAAAATTGCACTATTTGTTCCAAAAAAAATCATTTAGTGCCTGTTAGATGCTTATAAAATTTCATGGCAAAATTCCATCGGAAAGTAATCGAACCAAATTTTCAGGATTCTTGATTTTTCGATGTAATTTCGAGGAATTTTGAAATTTCACCTGAACCTCCAAAAATTATCATATTTATTTCTAATCCTTGAATATCCTTATTGAGGGGCATGCAAAATTTCATAGCCAAATTCCTTCGGGAGATAGGCTAGCAAAAAATTACGAAACATTGCAATTTTACCAAAATATTGAAAAATTCTCAAATTACCTCAAAAAATTAAAATTCCTTCACCATTGGATTAATTACAATTTTTAACCTTCAATGTATGATATTTTCATGTTCGTCCGGACTTATCTCGGGTCATTCTTGGCCCGACTCATTTTGGGCCTACGTCCTACTAGATTATGTCTTGAAATAATTTATTGGTTCAGCTAAATTTTTAATTAAGGTCATTTTCACCCTTTTAAAGCCCTCTAAAGTTTATTGGGTAGTATGCCTTGCTTCGAGTCTTGTACAGGTGACTCAGCACTCTGGGCACACTTTTCGAATCTCAAGATACTATCCCTAGAGCCTTGGCATACAGGCATGACAAATTCTTCCCCTCTTAGGAAATTTCATCCTCAAAATTACTTGATATAATTGGACATAATATCGAGCTCCTATTGCTTTTTGAGTTTTCCATACCCTTAGGCATTACCCCGTTCTTGTAGTTTATTTGTCCGAGGGTAAAGCACTATGCCGTAAGTCAGTATATTTATGATCATCAAATTATGTGCCATCTATTATGTGTCATAGATAATTTCACTGTAAATCTCATCATGCCATTTTTCCTCACTTCCATATGATATTAATATAAGATGTAACAATCTAGAAGGAATATGATACGTAGGTCTTATCTATTAATAGATTGGACATTTAGTCATGTATACATTACATCAATTTTTATATCGTCCACTAATATATATACACTTATACTAACCTCATCAAATGTCTTAAATGCCCCACATCTCAGTTTCCAATTATACAATACTAGTGTTCTTTACTATCCTTTAAGGTACATGTCTCTTGTAGCTAGATTTTCCTTTATTAACCTTATTTTTCAAAGCCCTATATTTTTTCTCTCCCAAGGCCTATAACCTTTTGTTCATCGAATTCATATAGACTATTTAGGATCGATGAGCCTAGATGACATCACTAAAACTCATAATGCCTATATCAGATTCTAAAAGTAGTTTTAAGGATGTCAGTCTCTTTACTCCTCAGCTGGTAATATCTTAATCTCATACTAGATAGAAAGAATTATACCAGCACCTCCAACTGATCATAGAAATCATAAATTCCCAACAAAGGGTATTTGGTTTCACAGCTATTTTATTCAGTCATCTATACTTAATATATAGCCAGGATGGTCCATCTTTTTCCTTTATAAAAAACTTAGGGCTCCCCAAAGTGATACCCTAAGTCTAACAAACCCTTATCTATATTCTCATGCAATTACACTTTTAATCCTTTCAATTCTATAGGTGCCATTCCATAGGGAAACATATGTGCAGAAGAAATATTAGAATACACTTTAGTTCCCAAGCCAAGTTTTCTTGAGGAGGCAATCTTAGCAACTTCTTAAAACACATTTAGAATTCCAAACATGATTAGAGTTTACCCAAGATAAGGGGTAAAATTTCTAATGTAAAAAATATGTATTAGATAAACTTCTCACCCTGTATAAATGATTTCTCTTTCATATTAATTGAGACGAGACTTTTCAAAAACTTCTCTCACTTATAGCCATCATTTCCTATCCCTTTATAGTCTAAAGGGTTAATTTTTTTGGTGTTAGAATCAACTATTTGTTAATATCTATACAACCTATTTATTCTCCAAGGTAACCTCAATTCAAAAAGAAATATTTCAGTAGGGTTAACAGAAACGGTCACCCATAGTTCATCAGTTAACTAGGTATATGCCTCTGATGTATAGCCACAACCTGGTCAACAAAATTTCTAACTCACATGTCTAACCTTACTCATTTAGGCTTTAGTCTCTCACTATGTGCTAGTATAACACAAGCATAAAAATGTATAGCTCTCCCATGTATTAATGCCAAGCTAAGACATCAATTTAATATAACATACTAGTAATAGCCTCTAAAGCATCTTCCCTATTATGAGCCTTATTAGCTTATTGTCTAATTGAAATATAGGCTTTAGTCCTTACCTCAGACCTAATAAGGAAGTTACTGTTAAGTAGGTCTCCCTTAGATTGTCTCTGCACCCCATTCTGTGGCGTTACTATGGATGCCTATATATGGGCACCTTGCCAGTCTCTAGGGACACTATCAACTGTGAGCGTCTTTAGACCTACAACTAAAATAACCCCCTTTTCTTGCTTGCCAATACTGACCCTAATATGTCTTAGTAAAAATGTCACAACTTAGGGGTATCTTTTCTTATAACTACTGATATCTAGATATTGATAGCCCTTCTTACTTACCTCTAGGGCAATTCCTTCTGAAATGGTTTTTTACCCCATAGAGATCTAACCTCAATGGTTTTTGGTTCAAATGCTAGCATTCAGGGAATTATTCCTCGTTACTACTGCTGTAACCCTAAGACTAGTGGAAAAAGTCTATATGTCCCATCCCCTGTGGAATTTAGGCCTCTCTTGACCTTTCTCTAGCACTGGGTCCTAAACCCATCTGACCTACTATGTACAACCTCTCCCTCTGAGAGGGTTCATTTCCTTTTTACATTTACTTCTCCCATAACATAGATAGTTATCACTAATGCTATTGTGTATCTTAACAACTTTAAAATCTATGATATCAGTACTGACGGTGTTTGAATGTGTTGCTACATTGTCCTTAAGGCGGTGACTAATGTACAACACCACTCAACTCAGCTATTTCTGGTAGAACATTAAGGTTAAGTTCCATTACTTACCTTTTCTATTCTAGTAAGGTATGCTCGCTTACCCTGATTACTATAGAAAACCTATCACTAATCAACCTTATTACAGTGTAGTAGTTTGAGAAAATCAATCTTAGACATTGGCACTCATGTAAGATACCTAGGAATAAGAAACATATGCTCTGATGCCACTAAATGTGGCACTCCCTAAGGTGATGACTGACGTATAACACCACTCAACTAAGCTATTTCTAGTAGAACATTAACGGCAAGTCCCACTACTTACTTTTTCTATTCTGGTAGGGTATGCTCATTTACCCTAATTACTATAGAAAACCCATTACCTATTAGCCTCATTACAGTGTAGTAGTTTAAGAAAATCAATCTTAGACACTGGCACTCATGTAAGATACCTAGGAATAAGAAACTTATGCTCTAATGCCACTAAATGTGACACCCCCTACTAGATTCCTTGAAGAACTTGACAGGCGATGCAATTCCCAACAGGTCACCCATCTTAAGATTGCTCTAAGAGAAAACTCCTTAATACTTATGGGCTATTTCCAAACTCCATCAAATATGGCCTAGATGTCCAATCTAATCTTTATACACATGCATGCATGGTCCGACAGACTCAGACAAAGCCTCTATAGACCCTGTACACTCAAAAA
The DNA here is from genome assembly GCA_948208565.1 of Hura crepitans. Lineage (NCBI taxonomy): Eukaryota > Viridiplantae > Streptophyta > Magnoliopsida > Malpighiales > Euphorbiaceae > Hura > Hura crepitans. The sequence goes on along the minus strand of CANXYI010792269.1, from coordinate 4,714 downwards.
AATGGGGCAACATAATAGCTACCTAGGTGATATATGAAAAAAAAAAATTTCCAACACCTATTAAAAACACTTCTATATACAATATCTCATAACTTCCACCTAGACCCTCTTGTCCACAAATCAACATTAGCACATCTCATACATGTCAAAAATAAACACATAGGCCTTAGGCCCATAGATATAAAAAAAATCATGAACACAGCCTAAGACAATCCAAACACCCATTTATTTATAACTGATTTACATAGACTTATAGACTTCGAAAGTTCTAAGCATGTTAGACATATAACCTATAATTTTTACATGAGTGCTTACTATAGACATCAATATATAAAAATACACTTAAGTCTTTATTGTCTCTACTGCTACACTACACGTACTATAAGGCTAGATAGCTATCCTTGCTTACTTGCAAACTAAAACATTGGTACGTTGAATATAAAACTCAGTGGTGAATTTAATAAATTAAAACATGTCTTATGTAGGCACACAAATGCTTTAATACACTAGCAATCAAGGATTTAAGTATTTAGGTCCCATTTTAAAGAAATGTAATGACATTTCATTTACATATATATATGTATCCATTAGTCAAGTCAATACAATTATGTCAAACACATGCAAGTCATAAGATAATGGTCTACATGTAGTGTGTGAGTAACATGCCAAATTATTAATACCATTTAGATACTATGCCCCATGTTCCTTAAATTTAATAAAATGCCATTGGGATAATTTTATTTTGTTTATTTCTAAAATTTATTCAATCATTCCATTATTTCTAGGTATATTATTCAAATTATTAAATAGGCCCAACTAAGTAGACTACACTTACAAACACTAAAACAAGGGGGGACTGAAGGTGTGCAATGGCCCATATTTTGGACCCCAACCACTACACTGGCCTATAACCTATAGAGATTAATTCATAAGAATCTTTCAAGGTGCAATATTGTGACACCCCTTACCGAATCCAATCACCGGACCCGAATAAGGGATACACACACTAATGTGTTATCCGAGTTATCTGATATGAAGCAAAATCATTCTTCCTTTAAAAACATTATAGTTGAGATAAAAGAGTTATGAAAATATGGGTTTGCAAATCAAATATTTTTTTTCAAAATCGAGTTACTATCAATTTTTAGGAATCCTTGTGCTAAAAATTTCGGTAGCATAATGGCTGTATCGGCACTATCTGAAAATTTTGAATAGTAACTTGTGAACAAAAATGACACTTCTATATCATCAACATATAAATCCCCACATCTGTGATCCCCCTAATCACTCCAATCTCATCATCCACACAGTCACACACAGTCTCAACCTCAGGAAGAGACATCAATTAAACATGTAATTCATGCAATCATAAAAGCATTTGAAATACATTTTACAACTTTTGCAGTGGAAACAAAACATAATTTCAAAATACATTGGGCCCAAGACTAAAACCATTCATAGCAAGAGTGCACCACTATCTTATACATTTCACAATTTTGATTACATCACATCAAAATTACCAGAAACAAAAGCTTTTCTTGCTGGTATGGATGTCCTGAGGCTTAGGCTTTACCAAAATCTTCTCACTGCTTCCTACCTACTCATTATAAGAAACGATGTGCTAAGCGAGACGCTTAGTGGTGTAATCGAAATAATCTTTGCAAATATTCCATTTTAGGCATTCACACACATTTTCAAACATAAATATAAGGTCATTTATAAGAATTTCTAATGCATTACCTGTGATCATCTAGTCTGCTAATGGAGGAAAATGCAACTTACATTTGCGATAAACACCATAATAACATACATAAAGCTATATACCACTTCACCAATTTATCATCTCATATTTATTTATTTTTTTATTACATTGCCCATAATAAGAGTACATTTATCTATTAGATAATGGGGGTGGACGGCTAGTACGACCTTTATAAACTCAAAGGTCCATCTACCAACGTGGGTTCGAAGACCAAATCCTATTAGACTCGAAGGTCAATATCCAATTAGTTCCGAATATCAAAATAATAGTCATCAGGCTAGACTAAAAGTGGGCCCTCTGACAAACAAATAAAAGCATAGATGTGCCCAGTAGTTGCTATATATATACCCTTAGTCAACTGGTTAACCTATCCATACTAGATTGACTCATATGGGCATTAACCGATGTTTTGTAGTTTCACCGTATTAATTAACCATTTATATCGCTTTTAATTTAATTAGTTAAGTCAACAAATGACAAAACTGGGAAATTACTATATATCTCCATTTTTAATGATCAAGCACGTATTTCTATGCATAAATCATCATAAGACTTATAAGCCATTCACATATGAAAGAATGTGCAATGTAAACATCATTTATAAACATTTTCCCATTTTTCATAAAACATGACACATGTATGTCTTAAATGACCATACATGCCTCAAGAATGATTTTACATGTAGCATGGTAACATATGCCATATGGTAAAGAACATCTCATATCCTTCATGCATATTCATTATGGTTTAAAATACATTTAAATATTTTGTTTAACATAAATAATCATAATTAGCATGCTAGTTCTTTAATTACCTAGCTAATTACACTTATCACATAATAAGCATAAATACCCATATTATGACATAAATGCAATTTAATCAATGATTAGGTCGATTACACTTACAAATTCGGGTCGTACGGGATGCCCGAAGTCAGCTTAGGCCTTCTCCTTGCCTCGAAAGGCTCGGATCGACGTTTGGCCTACGAATTCAAAAGGATATAATTCAAAAAAAATAATCTAAAATAATCTAAAATTCGAAAAAATATTTTGAGCCTAGATATACATCCTACAGCTACCCAAGAACTCGTGAAAAATAAAATTTGCAAAAAATAAAATATCGAGAGTCGGAGGTTACTATTCACCTCTGGTTTATTTTCAAGTTTTCTCTTGAAATACTCCGTTGTTCGCGACGATTTTGGTGTCTATGGACTCGTCTCGAAACACCCTTCGATTTGATACCAAATTTACGGATGGGTATGAATATTTTGTGAGAAATAAATAAAAAATGGGAGGGAAAAAAGTTGGGGCCGAAATTTACTGTTCACAGAGAGAGAAATATGTTTTTGTGAAAAAACATGACAAAATGACTAAATTTGACCCTATTTATAGTTTTAGAAAATTTTAATTTTTTTCTCTCTTTGAAAATTCATTATAACTGATAGGAGTGTCAGTTTTTCCCTATTTTTAACTCCAAAATTCACTAAATTCAAGCTCTAAATCCTCCTAAAATATCAAGCCCAAATTATGACGGGAACCTGAATAATTAATTCATTTTATGTCCCAAAAATTAGGTAAAAATAATTCCCGAACTCAAAAAATTCTAATTCCAAAGCCATTGGACTATTTGGAATATTTGAGTATTCGTTTGTAATATTTTCAGATTTATTTGAGCAACTTTTTATTTTTTTACGGTTCAACTTTGCTTGCAGCACACTGCCGTAAAATCTTATTTAGTGTTTTTAACCATCCGAATGTTTTCAGATTGGCTTTAAACTTTACCCAAAATTCTCTCATAATTAATACTCCTAGTCGGTACACTTAGTGCGACTCAAATTTTGAGAAGTACTATTCATTCCGGAAAGTCCTATTCACAAGAGTCGAAATTTTTGAGTCGTTACATTCACAATACCACTACATGCATTTAACACACAATTTCTTCATTTTAAGTAAATATGCCTATAATAGGCCTACATGCATTTCCATCCACATAAGAATTTTTCTCTATTCACTCCATTCTCACACATTCCTTATGTAACCTAAATTCATACCACTTACAGAATACATGTCATAAGTATTTAATCCATTTCCCATTCATATTTATCATATAATTTACATAAAAATCCATAAGCAGCTCAATGATAAATTTAGCCATAATGAATCATGCATTCATACTCTTATTATCATCATCATTCACACATCAAATGAAATATTAAGTAATGACATTGTCATTAATTCACCTCATTTGTTTATTAAATGCTAATTTCGCCTAACACATTATCACATACATGCACACATTTATTTACGGCATTGCATTATTTAACATATTATAGCAATTACACTTACTGTACGGGTCAAAATATGCGCACAAGGGCTGATCATGCCTTGTCCTTCCTGTGATCATTCCTTTTGTCGCCCTGCTCAACTTTGGGATACAAATTCGATTAATTAAAATTCATATAAAATCATACGGTCAATAAAAATTAAAATTGATCACATAGAATGACTATTAGGCACCCTAGAAAGCTATGAAAACATCAGAGTTTAGAAAATTTTATCCCAAAAAAATGTGGTACTATTCATCAGGTTGTTAAATCAAGCTCTATATACAACCGTTTCACAAAATTCTACTTCTCACTCACTCTAGAGACTATGGAGGGGCTACCATTAAATTTTAGTGAATTAATTTGGTCAATTGAGGGAGAAAAGAAAATTCAAGAATGGGCAATTTTGGGAGAGGAGGGTGTCGCTAGCAGCAATGAAAAAAGAGAGAAGAAAGGGGTTGGCACTATTCATGTGTTGACCCCTTTAGGCCATTTGACTTATATAGATGTAGGGATTTTTGGTGGAACACAAAATTTTCTCCTCTTCTTTTATTATTTTAAAAAATCAAAAATACTATTCCCTCTCTTCTCTCCTTCAACCGACAGAAACTCTCTCTCTCCTCCTTCAT
>CANXYI010792241.1:0-11351 GCA_948208565.1 Hura crepitans | reverse complement strand
TGGCACATGTGTATGATACCAATAAGGGAGAGCCAGACGCTAGTGCTATACAAGTGGTATTAGATATGCAGATGTTTTCCTAAAAAGTTGCCCAATTTACCAATTGAATAGGAACTCAAGTTTAGTATAGAGGTTTTACCTAGCACTACTCTACTACCTATAGCTCTATATACAATATCTTATATGGAGTAAAAAGAAATAAAGGTGCAATAGCAAGAGTTACTTGACAAGGGTTTCATAAAGCAGAGTGTGTCACTTTAGGGAGCATAGATTTTGTTTGTTTAGATGATGGATGGTTCTCTTCAATTGTATGTAGATTACTGACAATTAAACAAAGTGACTATCAAGAACAAGTATCATTTTCCATGGATTGATAATTTATTTGATCATCTTAGAAGAGCTAGGGTGTTTTCCAAGATTGATATGAGATCTAGTTATTATTAGTTAAAGGTTAAGGAGGCGAATGTGGCTAAGACTACTTTCATAATGCATTATGGCCATTATGAGTTTTTGATAATAATGTTTAAGCTTACAAATGATCCTATATCTTTCATGGATTAATTAATTAAGTCTTCTAACCTTTCTTAGATCAGTTTATGTTGGTTTTTATAGATGACATCTTAGTGTACTCCAAGAGTAAGGAAGAACATGAAGAATGGTTCTTTAAGTGTTGAGTGATGAGAAGCTCTATGCTAAGCTCAGCAAATTTGAGTTTTGGCTAAGTGAGGTCTTTTTGTAAGGACACATAGCTTTTGCAAAAGATATTTGAGTGGATCCTGGTAATATTGAAGCTATTATGGAATGGAAGCCACCTAGAAACACAACTGAGATATGGAGTTTCCTAAGTCTTATGGGTTATTACAAGCAGCTTTTTGAAGGGGTTTTCATTGATTGCAGCACTTATGACTCACTTGTCGAGGAAAGATGTGAAGTTTGTTTGGGATGATAGATGTTAAGAGAGTTTTGACAAGCTAAATTCCATGTTGATAAAGGCTTCTACCCTTGTACAGCTAGTGATACGGAAGGATTTCACTATCTACCATGACATTTCTCAAAATGGGTTAGGGTGCATTCTTATACAAAAGGGCAAGACTGTGGCATATGCTTTAAGATAGTTAAACCCAAATGAGAAGGACTATCCTACTCATGATCTAGAGCTTGTAACAATTATGCTTGCTCAGAATATTTAGAGACACATTTTCTATAGAGAAAAGTTTTAAGTTTATACGGACCATAAGAGTCTAAAGTATCTTCCTACATAGAAGGAGTTGAATTAGAGATAGAGATTTTAGATGGAATTGATTAAGCATTATGACTGTTTGATTGATTATCATTAAGGGAAGGCTAATATAGTGGAAGATGCTCTTAGCAGAAAGTTTATGTCAACTATGAGGGCCATAAGTGTCAAGCTAAAGCTTATGGGTAATAAGGCTTTTTTAGCTGAGATGCAAGTAAAGCCTAGTTTACTACATCAAGTGATAGATTCTCTGAAGGTTGATCATAAGCTAATGAGTGTGATGAGTGCTATTCAAGAAAGGAACACTACCGAGTATGAGATCAAGAGTGATGATTATCTGTACTACTAGATAGGATATGTGTCCCAAATGTGGAAGAGCTAAGGAAACAAATTTTATAAGAAGCTCACAATGCTCTTTATGCTAAGCATCCTAATAGCACCAAGATATATCCAGATTTGTAAACTTTTTATTAGTGGCCATGCATGAAGAGTGATGTATCTGAGTTCATTACTAAGTGCCTCACATGTCATTAAATAAAGGTTGAACATTAGGTTCACTCTAGATTGCTTAATCCTATAGCAATACCTATGTTGAAATGGAATAAGGTCACTGTAGACTTTATTGTCAACTTACCTATGACAAGGAGTAGATGTGATTCAATTTGGGTTATGGTAGAGGGATTGAGCAAGATTGTGCATTTTATACTAGTTAGAATGGACTACTCCTTGGACAAGCTTGTAGAGTTATATATTGATGAAATCATCAAATTGCATAGGGTGCCATCTTCTATCATATCAGATTGAGACCCAAGGTTTATATTGAGGTTTTTAAAAATGCAACACAATTGCTTCAGCACTCATTTGAGTTTTAGTATGGCATTTCATCCTCAGACTAATGGTCAATCAGATAGAGTCATTTTAGAAACTTTTGATACTTCTAGTGATTGTGATTATAAGTTATATATGTGATTTCCATGCTAAAACCTGTTTTGATTAGTGCTCAAGGATATGTTGAGAAGCTATGTAGTAGAGTGTAAGGGAAGTTGGCATTTTTACCTCTCTTTAGCTAAGTTTACTTATAATAACAACTATCATGCAAGTTTGGAAATGGCTCCTTACAAAGCTTTATATAGAAGGAAGAAAAAAAACTCCTTTTATGTTAGAATAAGCTGAGTGAGACCAAGTTGATGGGACTAGATCAAATTAATGATGCTAAAGAGAATGTGAAAATTATCAAGGACAAATTAAAGGTAGCTTTAGATAGATAAAAGTCCTATGCTGATATGAAAAGGAAGGATATTTAGTATAAGGTGAGAGATAAGGTGTTTTTTAAAGTTTTGCCTTTGAAGAAGGTTTGGCGTTTTGTTAGGAAAGGTAAGTTAAGTCCATGGTTTATTTGTCCATACATATTGATAGAACATGTGGGATTAGTAGCCTACAAATTAGCTTTTCCTCCTAAACTTCAGTAGATATATGACATTTTCCACATGTCCATGCTTCGAAGGTATAGAATAGATCATTCATATATGTTGTCAATTGAAGTAGTAGAGATTAGACTAGACTTGTCCTATGAAGAGGAACTAATGAGAATCTTAGTAAGAAAGGTAAATGAACTATAGAATAAGACTATACCTCTAGTGAAAGTGCTTCTGTAGGTTACTGTTCATTTTGGGATAGTATCTCGATACAGTTGTTATTCTACCAAGGATTCCCCAAATGTTTTTAAAATGTCAAATAGATTTTTATTTATTTAATAATAGAACTTCCACGAGTTAATTTTAATCAAGTACATTTTTAAAAGTTTTAATTTACTCGAGTTTTTTTAAGTAATAGTAAAGATTATATATGTTTAGACATGTTTGTGTGTACATTTCTTATTCGGGTCTAGTGACCGTATCGAGTAATGAGTGTTACATCCATGCTCTTTATCACCTTGTATAATCTTGGTCATCATGCCATGTATGACTTATGCTTTCTAAATAAATGGTTCGCTAAGCTTGAGAGCATAGTATTTTATCCATTAATAAAATATCTATACATACCATTTCACACCATATTAACAATTCACACATTATACTCACTCAAAGTTAAATTTACTAATACAAGGTATGGATGTGTGTTTTAATAATAAGAGTTGTTTTCTAGTATCATAACATGTTATTATTACTCATATATAACTTATTCACAACTTCACTATTAGTTAATTATAATCAATTTCTTATACATCCATTACCATTATTTACTTAAGATTCTTGAACATACATAATCATATTAATACTCAAGTCTACTTACCGACTAAGTACGCTTACAATTTCCAATTGAATGTTAAAACTTAAATATATCCTATTGTTTATCAAATTATTTTGTTACGACTGTAAGCCTATATGTGAACTGCCTTTATGTCTTAACTTCATACATTATTATAAGTATGATGTCACCAACAAAATTATGATTTCTAATATATTATCCTTATTCCAAAATTTACATAATAAGTCATCACATAACTACTTTGTTTTCACATCATCATATCCTAAGAAATCATACAAATATCATACTTTACATAAAATTTTAAAACATATAGTGGTATTGATTTCACTTTATTAAGTTTCAATCTTTCTTGGCATTTCTTTCTTTATAATTATTTATACATACCAATTTCCCTTTTTATTTTGCCTATATCTGAAAGATGAAATCTTGATTCTGGATAATGGGATTTTGACAATGAAGGTCTCATTAAATGTGCAGTAGCCCATATTTTAGACCTCATAGTTGTTGCACCCGTATAATTGTACAGTGGCCTTACAGATATCATAACAGATGCACCCGTACAATCATGCAATGGTCTTATAGATCTTTAGGTGGCTGCACCAGTATAGTTATGTAGTGGCCCCATAGACCCTACAGCGATTGCACCTGTATAGTTAAGCAGTGGCCCTATGGACTACACAATGGTTGCACCAACATTAAGAGGAACTGAAGTACCCAAGCAGCTGCTATCTATCCCTAGTTAACCAGTCAACCTATCTAGTCTCAATTATCTAACTTAAATAGGCTTTTATTACTTTTCAAATTGTTCCACATACCCTTATGAATTTTTTATACAAGGTCATGTTCTTTGCTCCATACATGATCATACTAACATAGCTCATTCTTTTATCAATATCATCATTTCTTTGTACTCTTTCATTAACTCAAGCTTGTAAATATACAAGTCATACGTAAAAAAAAAACATTTATATAATTCATATATTTCATTTCTCTCTAATATTATGTATGTTCAAGTCACATTTAATCTTATCCCACTTTCATAACTATAATCTTTATAATCTCACAAATTTATATCATATCACCCATAATTGTCTTAAATTTCATTATCATATATTTAATTCTCCTCAATCAATTTCATTAAGCCAATTTAACCTTTTTAATTTAAGGTGTATAGTTCCATGCTTCATATGCCATTACATGTCTCTATACTAACACACAATTTATATAAAACTCTTATTGACAGTAAACCTTTAGGAGAAACCAATACACTCATGTACATATATGACTATTCCATTTGACTTCATAAAGATATATGCACATTTATTCAATTTGAACCATATTTCCATTTTAATCACCAATTAGGCATATAATTAGAAATACTTAATTATTACTTCAATTATACAACATACATGCTCTAGTTGTTTATGCAAGATCACTATACACATGTACATAACATTTAGCCCTAATAAAACATATACTTTAAAATTTCAATCTTAGCTCATTTTACATATCAGTCATCTTATTTATATATGCAACACTACTTGATCACCAAGTTTAATTACACATCATTCTACACTACATAATTGCTTAAAAGAGTAAAACCTACACATTTAAGATTAAGCAACTCTTATATCTAACACTTTAATTCTTTCTCATTACCTTACATTATAACTATCACACTCTTAATACTTCTTAACAACTAAACTCATCATGCATTGAATGTCATCTTCATTCATACATAATAAACCATCGCACACTTTAAGTGAAAAAGTCACAAATATTCACACCAATGACATTACATACACAGTTAAGTTCCAATTATTTATTATTACTCATTTCATTTATACAAGCACCTTATATTTTGTACTTCTATTAATTATAATAGTACTTATTTATTACACAAGTTTCTTTCCATCTTGCCATGCATATTTTACTTATATATTATGCTATATGATGTAACTTTATGCTTTTATAATACTATATATATATTTATTTTAGAATAACACAAGTCAAGTCACATATCCCTTACGCGTCATATATTTACTAACTTCTCTATATACCTCTGCATATGTCTTACATTTAGCATTCTTATCATATAAAAAAATCTCAGTGATTATTATCAAAACATACTTCACTCCAACCTTAGATATCATTCGGCCGTTACTATAGTCACTTCTTAATTAATTTTATTCATTACTCAACACTATTATAGCATATGAATATAAATCAATTTCCACTATTATGAATATACATACATTCAATTCCACTATTAAACACACACACACACATATACACATAAACATATACATATATTCATACATTCAATTTAACACTTTTATCTGTATACATATAACAATTCCACTATTAATTATATCATACATCTTAATTTACTTAATTCCATATGTATGCATACACTTTATTTCATAATTGCTTACATAAATGCATACTTTTAAATTTACATAATCATCTGAGGACACATAATTAATGGATACACTTATTTGAATAGCCTTAATTTACTCTTTAGAGCCTCATAAAACTTTCTCTTAATCTCTTCCTTTGGTCACTTTAAACATACACCTCAAATGTATTCAAAAATTCAAAATAAATTAACCATATCTCTAAAATTCAAAATGACTTTAAAAAACTAATATTTAATGTGACACCCCTTACTCGGTCTAATCATTGGACCTAAAAAAAATGACACACAACCAAAACTTATTTTACATACTTCTCTATATTAAACTAGTCCTGTAAAGAAGAGTGAAGGCCTAACATCTCTACTAATACAACCCATATAAATTGGCATCAATAAAAACCTCATATAAGAGGTATTAGTAGAGGCCCCTATGTCAAAAATCTGGTAGCATAATGGCTATCTGATTACACTAGTCCAAAGGTTAACCTTTATAAAAAAAACACTTTGATAAGCATTTAAACTTATTCTCAATGATCATGATCCATCTAATCACCCCAAAGCCCACATCAACATCTCATCCTTATACATACATGGGAAAATTATATCTAAGTCATCAAATATATGTACTCTTTCCACATTGATCCCATTGATATGTCTTTACACATACATAACTCGTATACATACATAATGCAACAAACATATCTATACTACTAAAAGTATCCTCCATCACCTGTGCCTTATCCATATTCAAATCCAAATCTTTCCAATAAACAAAACTATATAGAATGTAATATATAACAATTATAGTTACTTCATAATAACAAAATCCTTATATAAAATACATAAAGACTTTAGACTACTCAAATACAATAAAGCTTACTACATTCTAAAGATCCTATATATAATCACTCCCTAATCTTTTCTTTAAGACACTAATGCCTGATGATTATAGTTGCATATCTTCGATCCATGAATACCTATGTATCCCAAAACCACTGATGCACTATGCAAAATTGACTTAGTAGCATACCTAAGTCTATTATGCTATATAACAAACATCATGCATCATCACACAAGGTTAATTAATTATTTCTTTAATGATTATACATACCAAACTTTCATGTTTAAAGAATATGGTCATATTAATAAGTATATACCATCCCATGCATTAATAACCCCTCTTATAAAGTATGTCATAGAAATATAATTATGATTATAAATAATAATTATGTATCTAATAGCATAATAGACATTCACAGTGGCTACAACATAAAAGAAAATATTATGCAAATAAAGTATTCATTAAAATACATATAATTATAGACTATAACATCATAAACATTATTAACCTTATGTGCATAATGTTTAATTGGTACTTGGATAACTTCTCATATATCTTATTCTATTTACATTTTCTTGATTCCAATTATTACACATTATTTTAGCCCACACATATAAGGGAGATATATATGCACACACACATATATATAGATATTCAACACATACATATGTATGCATATTCATGCATTGATGCATAAGAAAAATAATGCAATATGTAATAACTATCAAAGCATACTGAACTATAATTACACATGCTGGCTAAAGATCACCATGTTTATCACCAATACATATATACTTAGTAACCTCAATAATCATTATCATGCTTAGCTTAAATATTAAAATACTTTAATCTTTAGTTAAATATTAATAATTTACTATATGTCAAAATGCTTAAGTTATGCCCAAAATGAATATTGATATGTCCATATTGCTTATGTTATGCCAATATCAAAAAGACAACTAACCAAAATTGGATAATAAGATTGTATGTTGCTTGAAGGACTGTATGTTTGCTTGAAGGCCTGTATGGCTGCTCGAAGGCCTATATGGCTACTCGAAGGCCTATATGATTGCCCAAAGGCCTATATTACACCTAATTATACCCTAGGAGGTGCTACATCTCCCTAGTTGACTAGTCAACATATTCAATCTAGGTTATCAAATTGAATTGGCCATATCATGAATATTAGATTTCTTAGTCTTAACATGATTTATAAAAAGCTTTATAACAAGATAACATAATGCATAGCTTTATGAAAGACCATTATTCATACTTTATTATTAAATCACATGCATATCTCAATATCCATATTACATTCTTATGATACATTATATGTATGAGCAAATTATGAATTCCTGTTATATGCTAAAAGCACCCCCAATTCTTACTTAATAATAGGCCTTTTTGGCCTTACTCATATCATACACATAATCCAAGCTGGCTTATCTCATTATGCAAGTCATAGGTGTAAGCACAATCATATGCTAATATCATTACTTTATTTGCTTATCTCTTCATTTTATTTATTTCCATATCATACATAATGCCTGTATATCATTCATGGCATAAAGAATACTTAATGGTCATTGTAGATTTATTATGCTTTACTAGGGATGAGAACGGTTAATGTTTAGAGTTACCACCTGGCTCTCCACTAAGACTAGTAATCTTTTGCCCAGAAGGGTTTAGAATTAGATCTTATTTATGCCCTAATAATATACCTTCCTTATATCTTAATGATTAACAATCCCATACAATGCAAGCAAGCATTTATTTAAAGCATACATGTCACCTTTTCATTTAGAGAAAGTAAATTATGATATTTAATGAATGTAACAAGCATAAGTATGTATTGACATCTAGAAATTTGGTCAGTTATTAATGGTTGTTTAACTTGACAATTACCTATAATTTTATAGGAATTAGCAATAATTGCCTAACTATCATCTTTAAGAGATTGGCCTTTGCTAAAATACATTTCTTATATGATTTTTATTAAGGAAAAGTTAAACCATTTTATTATAAAAATATCAATTAATTATATAGAACACCATTTGATGTGAGGTTAGGCATTTGGCATGTAAAACAAGTTATTAAACTACCTATTATAACAAAAAATAACTAAGAGAAATAAAAGGTACAAATTAAAATGAAGGAATTGAAAACACATAATTGGTCCCATCTATATATTGTCAAGTTCGTGCAGACTTAGTTTAGATCTAATATGTGTCCGTGCGGACTATAGCTTATTATGGTTAACATGTTCATCTGGACCTCCTATTCTACTAAAATGGTCACTTGTATAACTCAAAGAAAAGGTTAATAACACTAAATAATGGTCTATAAAAACACAAGAAAGGATGAAACTATAATAACTTATTTAATATAAATATGGATAAATCATAACATATGCTTAAAGGAATAATTACTGAGGAAACTATAGATTTATTAATCATGTAGAACATAAAATCTGACACATGTAATTACAAAGACTTGGATTACTAAGAGATGTTCATAGAAACAATGTTCCTTATGAAAAGGGGTCTATATGGACTAAAAAACATAATAAACATGCATATAACACATCTATTCATATGGACTATGATCCCTTTGAGAGGGAGTCCATGCAAACTTTAAAATGGAGCAAATATGAATAAAATAAAATCATCTATCCAAACAATGGTCCTTGTGAGAAAGAGTCTATGTGGAAAAAATAATAGCATGAACATGCATATAACATACATATTCATGTGGACAATGTTCCTTATGAAAGGGAGTTTGTATACCATTTAAAATGGAGCAATTATGGATAAAGCATGATTATTTGTATGGAATATATTCCTCATGAGAGGGAGTCCGTGCAGACCACATAGCAATTCCAATATTTTGACAATATGCATATTAGAGGATGGAATAATCATATAACATGGTAACATCATAAAAGCATTTTAACATGGTAAATAGAATAAATTAGACATGATATATAAAGTAAATAGAAAAGTATTATCGAACATAAGTCTACATAGGCATCAAATCATGGGTATAATAATAAATTAAGTCTATGTGGTCATAAACATGCCTCAAAGTAGGTATGTGGGATTAAGATGAAAATAACAGAATAGTCACAACATAAAAATAGTTAGTCATATATAATAAAATAACTTAAAATGACAACCTACTCTTTATGATCATGGTGGGGATTACATAGAATCACCTCACTCACAACTAATCATGAGAGATTATGAGTCTATGAAAATAATGTGAATATGTACTGTAGGAGGCCTCATATCTTACCTTTATAAAGAGCTTTTAAGAACTAATAAGAGATGTAGGGTTTTAGAAACAAAGACAATTTAAGTGTGGGCTAAAGATCTAGTAGTGCAAATCCTGTGTTGGAGTCCACTCTTAGGCTATCGAATAGTAGGGTTTTGCCTCTTCCAATTACCTCCCCTTCCTTATACCCAATAGGGGTATTTATAAGTTTAAATTATAGGTCTCCTACCGAGAAGTGACAGAGTCCTTTTAGGATTAGGATACAGAGTATGAGTAGGAAGCTCTTACTTTTAGAAGCTTCCTATCAATAAGTCTATGTAAACTCTATTTATGAAATTCGTGAGAACAAAGGTTATAGGTCTTTCCACTAGTTCTAAGCTTTGGGCCAGGTCTTGGGCTATCTGTACTTTAGTCTATGTAAATGTAGGATTTGGTTTATCTAGGCAAACTATGGGATTTAGGCTAAGTAGAATCTGGGTGGATGATATGGACCTTATGGCATTAAGTATAGGAAGATTTATGTCGTATTAGTTTGTATAGACTAGGTTTCTAAGTGGTTTGCATTTTGCTTTGAGTCTATCTCTAGCTATCATCAAAGGCCAAAAAATGTAGGGCATTTTTCATGTGACCCTTTTGATTTTTCTAAGAATGACCAAACCAAAATAGCTTAAGACTCAACTTAGACCTCACTCCTCGAGTCTCGAAAGATGAGAAGGAAGCTAAAGGAATCTAGGACTACCCCTTTCTGATTATCTTAGAGGGGTGCGAGTTGGGTAACATAAGGTAGGAGTCACCACTCGATGGAGTCGGGAAATAGAAATACCTTGTAAGGCCAAAACTAGAGTGGTTCAAAACCCTACTCTTATTTATACCTCAAATTAATACAGGAATTTGATTTGAATTTATGGCGTTATTCCTTTTCTCAAGCGACTATTTGCAATTTAAGTAAATCACACATTCACATAGAGGATGTTACATAATATATTTATAGAAAAATAAATAGGTGCTTGGAATTGAAATAACATACATAAAATCGGGCAATTAATTATTTCTAGAACTTTCATTCTCTCATGCCGATTTTTAGGAAATGGATTTTATTAAGGTGACTTTTTATTAAAATCGGATGATGGGTTTGAGAACTTTTCTTCTCAAAGGTTAATTTGGAAAAACAAACTTTATTGTAATGATTTTTTATTTGGAAGAATGGTTTGAGAACTTTTGTTCAAAGGTTAATTTAGAGAAAATGAATTTTATTGTGGTGATTTTTATTTGGAAAAAATGATTTGAGAACTTTAGTTCCCAAAGTTCAGTTTAGA